>WBMW01004220.1:1213167-1410830 GCA_013396635.1 Penelope pileata
GTCGCCGGCTGCGCGCGCCCGCGAGTCCCCGCGCGCTCCCGGCCCCGCCGCCCAGAGGGGCGGGGCGAGCGGCGCCTCAGGCGGCAGCGCGGGCGGGTAGGCCTGGGCGCGTAGGCCCGGCGCGGCCGTCTGCCTCCCCCTCAGCGCCGAGGCCGCCGGGCGGGCCAGGATGAGTGGCGAGGACGGGAACGAGGAGTTCTACCGGCAGCTGCAGCTCCAGCAGCAGTACGAGGCCGAGCGCGGCGGCGAGGGCGAGGCCGACCCCTTCACCTACGTGGACCCGGCCGACGGGGCCGCCTACGAGTGGGACCGGGAGAAGAAGGCCTGGTTCCCCAAGGTGGGTGCTCCCCCCGGGCTGTGCCCCTCTGGGCCTGGCGGGAGGGGTGCCCGGGGCTGCACGGTGCCCTGTGGTGCTTCTGGTTTGTTGTTATTAATTTTCATCATGGTGTCTGTGGTGATCTTTTTCTGGTGGAAGTGAAGCACTGAACTGTTTATTTCAGAGGTAAAATAAAGAAGTGCATCCATTTTCTCTTCTATTATCGTCTGAAAACCGTGTAAATATAAAGATTTCTCCCTTTCCTGAGGCCTTGAGCTTGAGAATTAAGTGTGTTAGACATGGAGGTGTTCTGCAGACCAGAAACGTTACTATTTTCATATTTTTTTCAAATATTCTTTATATAAAAGATGAATTTAGAGATGACATCAGTGTGAGGAGGTGAGCCAGCCTGCAGGTCTGCCAGCAGCAGGCTGCTGTTACTGTCTGACAGTGAGAGTAACCACTTGGCTTGTAAGTACTGAAATGTTTTACATTGTATAGTTGGTAAATGAGCTGTGCCACTTCACCTTTGTGACCAGGGATCCATGACTCTGAGAAGGAAGCCAGCTCTGCACGGTGTGTGTGTGTGTGAGCCCAGCAAGGTGCCCGTGCTGCACAGGGCTTACAGAGGGCCGCAGCCACCTGATGTGTGCAGGCTCCCAAAGCTCAGCAGCAGAGCCCTGGGGCTCCCTGGCTCCTTGAGGAGTGCTGTGTGCAGTAAGCACAGCAAATTCTGCAAGGGTTCTTCCTCCCCACACGCCCTTTTCTTCCCTCTTTCTCTCCTCTTTTATGTATCTGTTTCTTCTCAGAAGCATTACTGTTTCCAAAATGCTTCTCTTATCTCCAGTTTTCCTCCTGGAGAGGAATTGGGGGCCTGATTGTTTTTTAAAAAGCTTGATACAGCTGCTGNGGGCGGGGGCGAAGGGGCCCGCGCCCCCCATCCCTCTCCCCCACCCACCCCCCCCCCCTGGCGCGCCCGCCCGCCGCTCCGAGCTGGACAGGACTCCACGGCCCGCCGCTTTCCCATTGGCTCCGCAGCTCTGCACGCGACCAGCTAGCTCGCATGTCATTGGCTGACACGTGGGAGAGGGCGGGATGGAGGAAAAAGGTTCCGCGCGCGGGGGAGGGGGACCACTTCCGCTCCTGCGCTTTGCGGGGTGCGGGGACGGTCACCGGCGGCGCGAGGCTGACCGGGCCGCCGCGCGCCCACCGTCGCCGGCTGCGCGTGCCCGCGAGTCCCCGCGCGCTCCCGGCCCCGCCGCCCAGAGGGGCGGGGCGAGCGGCGCCTCAGGCGGCAGCGCGGGCGGGTAGGCCTGGGCGCGTAGGCCCGGCGCGGCCGTCTGCCTCCCCCTCAGCGCCGAGGCCGCCGGGCGGGCCAGGATGAGTGGCGAGGACGGGAACGAGGAGTTCTACCGGCAGCTGCAGCTCCAGCAGCAGTACGAGGCCGAGCGCGGCGGCGAGGGCGAGGCCGACCCCTTCACCTACGTGGACCCGGCCGACGGGGCCGCCTACGAATGGGACCGGGAGAAGAAGGCCTGGTTCCCCAAGGTGGGTGCTCCCCCCGGGCTGTGCCCCTCTGGGCCTGGCGGGAGGGGTGCCCGGGGCTGCACGGTGCCCTGTGGTGCTTCTGGTTTGTTGTTATTAATTTTCATCATGGTGTCTGTGGTGATCTTTTTCTGGTGGAAGTGAAGCACTGAACTGTTTATTTCAGAGGTAAAATAAAGAAGTGCATCCATTTTCTCTTCTATTATCGTCTGAAAACCGTGTAAATATAAAGATTTCTCCCTTTCCTGAGGCCTTGAGCTTGAGAATTAAGTGTGTTAGACATGGAGGTGTTCTGCAGACCAGAAACGTTACTATTTTCATATTTTTTTCAAATATTCTTTATATAAAAGATGAATTTAGAGATGACATCAGTGTGAGGAGGTGAGCCAGCCTGCAGGTCTGCCAGCAGCAGGCTGCTGTTACTGTCTGACAGTGAGAGTAACCACTTGGCTTGTAAGTACTGAAATGTTTTACATTGTATAGTTGGTAAATGAGCTGTGCCACTTCACCTTTGTGACCAGGGATCTGACTCTGAGAAGGAAGCCAGCTCTGCACGGTGTGTGTGTGTGTGAGCCCAGCAAGGTGCCCGTGCTGCACAGGGCTTACAGAGGGCCGCAGCCACCTGATGTGTGCAGGCTCCCAAAGCTCAGCAGCAGAGCCCTGGGGCTCCCTGGCTCCTTGAGGAGTGCTGTGTGCAGTAAGCACAGCAAATTCTGCAAGGGTTCTTCCTCCCCACACGCCCTTTTCTTCCCTCTTTCTCTCCTCTTTTATGTATCTGTTTCTTCTCAGAAGCATTACTGTTTCCAAAATGCTTCTCTTATCTCCAGTTTTCCTCCTGGAGAGGAATTGGGGGCCTGATTGTTTTTTAAAAAGCTTGATACAGCTGCTGGCTAGCAATGTTGAACATGAGCAACTGCTAACAGGTAGAAAGGACTGTACTGGCTTCTGATCTTCCTTATAGCTTATCCTGTTCTCCTCTTAAATCTGGAGAAATTATACGGGATTTAATTCATGAATACAATGTACAGTAGAAGTTAGTGATTGATCATTGCACAGCACTGTTATAGGTAGGTTGGTGAGCTCGTGGTGATCTTTCAGGGTACTTCATTTGGCTGATGGTTGTTCAACAGCACGTTTTATTGAGATAAGTCTGAGGCCACAGTATTCAGAAGTTCTAATTCTTTCTCTGCTCCATGAGCAGAGTAAAATCCTTCATCACTGTTCGTGGACAAAAGAACAAAATATTTCAGCTGGTGTATGCAGTCACAACGTGTCAGCTGGGACAGTGAGTGCCCCTCCTCTCTGGGAACTTCACTGATGCATCTTTCAAAGCAGTGCATAAAGCTGATGATATTTCCTGACAGAGTTCAACAGAAAAATTTGGAGATAGTCAAGTATTTCACAAAGACACAATCATTTTTATTGATTATTTAATTATTTTTTTCTTTCTGTGGGACTGCATCAACGGATACCACCTCTATAGATCTTCACAGGGACAGCAGAAAGTCACTTGCAGCTTTCCATGCTTGCTATGACAAAAGTTGTGGGATGTTCTCTGTAAGCCTAGAGTGTCTGTTCTTCATTTGGTTAATTGATTCCTTTCCACTTCAGTGTAATTAGGAGTTAATTATATGCTAGCTAGCATGTCCTGTAGTATTGTGTTTCTTTTCCCATAAGTTTAAGTGCCACAAACTGTAGAACTGTGAGCACAGAGATAGAGCTGATCTCTTGTCTACACTGTTTGCCACCAGAACTAGGTTGAAGCCCAGAGTAAGAAATTCTGGAGATACTTGTTTTCCATGCAAGCGTGGAGTCACTTAAGTTCCAGCAGAAGCCTTTACACTTGTTTGAATTCCCTTATGCTTGCAAAAAGGTACTTAAAAGTGAAGTACTCATAATGGTAGTACAGTCATGAGTAATGGAAGGAAAATCTTTGATGCTGACTGATAAGGTGTGACAGCCTGTAGTAGGTCTCATGCTAAGAATAAATGTAACTTTACACAAGAATGTGGTTCCCCCCAGAGGTGAAAATGATGCTACTGGAGGAAAGTATCTAGTTGTAGGGGGTTTAAGCACTAACTTACTTGTAGGTTCTCTGATGAAAATGAATAATACTGTTTACCAGAAAATGTAAAAGCTTCTTAATTCTCTGGTTTTCACCAACTGTGAAACAAAGGATTTATTAAGATTGGTACATTTGACAGTAGGGGTCATTATTTGAACACACAGCATTTTTTCCCCTCTAGAGATGGTTGTGTTCCTTGTTACCTGTGATGTGTTATGCCATGACTGTAAGAGCAGCCAGCTGTGGTCCTAACAGAGATGTGCTGCAATTCTTGTTTAGTGTAGAAGCTGTGTTATGCTACACTTAGAAGTAATATGGAGCTCCACAGCATTCTGGATTATTCATGGCAACCCTGTTGTTGTCAACTCTGCATATTTTCATCAAAAATAAAAGCTTAGACTTGAAACATTGAATTACAAATCGCTGTGGAAGATGTGGGAGTGCATTCTCAGCACTGACACTCGCTGCTGTCCATTGCATCGTTCTATTACAGCAGCGTACTGGAACGGAGCTTTGTTCCCTATCGAGTACAGGTGAAGCAAGTGCTGTGCAGATGGAAGGTGAAGACATGCCTTAGGGTAGGGGAAAAAAACATCTCAGAGTGTGCCTTCAGAAAGTACTTCATTGTGCAGGGATGTCAGTCAAATCAGCTCTGATGTATTATCTTTGCATATTATTGCAGGTGACTAGTTTTAAAATGAACTACAAATTACACCCAGTACTTTCAGCCAAGTACTTTTGTTTTCTATCGTTAAAAGATAGACATTAGCCGATCTTATGTTATCCAAACATAGTTTCCTTCTAGAAAAGAGCAAGCTAATTATTCACTGTTAGCAGAATATAGAGTAGAATGTACAGCCTTATGAACAGTGTGTCGGCACGGGACTCTGTTCAAGTGCAATATTTATCGTCTGTCACCACAAATATATTTCATCTCTAAATGTTTCTTTGAAAAAGCAGATGCCTACAAATGTCAGTCATTTGTCATCTTTGGATAAGTTGTTGGCTTACTTTCAGTGTCACTTTATCTCTTCAACATGGTAAGGAGCACTTGCTTTCTGTCCTGCAAGCAGTTCCAATTTGAGTTGGAAGCAGAAAGCTTTGCTTGAAAAAAAAGATAGAACTTGTGAACTGTATGTCTAAAAATGTTGTGCTGTATGGCATTAATGTGTTAGTCTAGTTCAGGGAATGGCTGAATTGTAAAAAGCCATATGGACAGCAAAAACTATCAGAGATGATTTTTAAAAAGTTTTTAAATACTTTTATTTTCTCTGGTGCTGGGTTAGAAAATGACCATCGTTAACAGAAATAACTTCCAAAACATTAACACTAAAACACTTACAAACCTGAGTTTGTAATTCTTTGAATTTTTTAATTCTCCTGGTTTATTTTCAGATAACGGAAGATTTCCTGGCAACATACCATGCTAACTATGGCTTCCACGCAGACGAAACAGATAGTTCATCTGCTGCTGGCACAGCCACTGAAAGTAAGCTACCAGTAAGTTCTAAGACATCAGAAACACAACCATCAGCAAATGAGAAAGGACCAAAACAAACAGATCCAAAACAAAAAACGGAAAAACGGAAACTTGAGCCGGGTGAGTGATGAAGAGTTTCTTTCTATGTAGGCTTCAACCTGTATAGCACCAAGTGGAAACTGTCAGTTGTTCAGTGTTACCGCAAGCAGAAAAGATGTGTGTTCTGAAAATTTCCAAAATGATTTTAAAATTGTATGGTACTTCATAGGTGTCTTTCTAAGACTGTATACAAGGTGGGAAAATAAGAAAATTCCAGCATGTTTGGAGCTTTTCCTGTGGATAAACAAAAACTTCTTAGAAATCTGAGGGAATGTGAACATCAGACAAACATCTGTTCTCCCATGTTTAATGTATTGGTGTAACTGAATTCATGCTCTGTTTTTTAGGATGGTTTCATGTTGAAGAAGACAGAAACACAAATGTCTATGTGACTGGTAAGTAATACCATATTTAGGTCAAAGTAGATAAAATGCTAGAAGACATTTTTATTTGTCTCACTGACTTGTAATGTTACATATTCAGTCTGCCATTTGCAACCTATTTAGCATTGTTCCTGACTGCATAACGTCTGTGTGACCTTCACAATTGCACATGTAGGAAAGTAATCTAAGGGACATCTTCCATGCTTTTAAATATTATATTCTGTGAGATGTGTCAGCCAAATTCATGAACTGTCATTCTTTTTCTGTTTTTTTAAAGTAAACTACAGCCAAGAAAATCCCTGCAAACTCCTAAGGAATAGGAGAAAGAAAATATTGGGGAGCACAAAAATGTTACTATATGTGAAATGTATTTAGGAGTAAAAATGTTCTCAAAATATTGGTATGGAGTAATGCTTATAGGGTAATAGCAAAATATTGGCTCCAAACGCAGTGATTTACTATTGTGCATGTGAAATCTTAAGTTTCATGTCTTTCATTTAAAGAAACACTTTTTTTCTGCTCTAGTGAGATTAAAAAAAACAAAGTTGAACTAGATGTACTCAACACTTCTGTATTAACGTACCTTGTAGGTTTGCCACCAGACATTACAAAAGATGAATTTGTTCAAGTCATGTCCAAGTGTGGTATCATTATGCGAGATCCTCAGACAGAAGAACACAAAATCAAGCTTTACAAAGATAAGGAAGGAAATCTCAAAGGAGACGGCCTCTGTTGCTATCTAAAGGTCAGTGATGCATTAAAATGGAGCATTCCTTCCTGGTGAAGATACTCATGGCCACAGTTTTAGAATCAATTTCAGAAGATTCTTGAAGTATCTGAAGTACAGCATAGAACATACGTGTCTATTTTAAGCAGATATGTGGGCAGTTCTGGAATTGCTGTCTGTGTACCTCATTTGTTTTCCCCTTATCCAACTCCCTGCTGAAGATGTCCATTAATACCTTCTGAACGTGTCTGGGAGTATTCCTGTCTTACGTGTCAGTAATTACTGTGTGGAGCAGTTTGCAAACTGCTTTAACTCTGCAAGGGGCACCAGGCAGTGCTAACTCAGCTGCCTTGTAATCAATCTACATATACACACCAGCTTTATGATTCAGTAGTTCGAGTGCTTAGCACACAAGTGTAAATACAGTCTCTACTGTGAAGAACTCCTAGGAAAACTTTTTAAGGACTTACCAGCCTAAATGTCTGCTGTTCTTGAAAAAGTGCTACAAGCTGTAGAGAAAGTCAAGCGCCTGTTTTTTTTTTTTTTCCTTGCTTTTAAGTACATCAGTTTGCTTGAGCATTGCAGAGTAGTTTTTGTTACATATTTAGTTGAAGTATAATCAACTGCTTTTGGGAGCTTTAATCTGCTGTAACAATGGTGAAGAAATACTTGTTTTATTTAAAAACCACTGCCAGCTGCATGTGTTTCAGTGGCTGCTTTTTTTTTTAGTTGAGGCTTGGAAGAGATCTGGCATTATGAATTTCAGTGTCAGGGAATTGATTCTTAGCACAGTATTCTTACTTGTGTATTACTGGAATAATTTGACTATGGTATGTGGTTTTTAAGCTTGTGCTCTGTTTCTAACTTCACATAGAGAGAATCAGTTCAACTTGCTTTGAGACTTCTGGATGAGGCAGAAATTAGAGGCTATAAATTGCACGTTGAAGTTGCAAAGTTTCAACTCAAGGGGGAGTATGATGCAAGCAAGAAGAAGAAGAAATGTAAAGACTACAAGAAGAAATTGTCTCAACAGCAGAAGTTTGTATTATTTTCTTTCAGTAAAATATTGCTTGAATTCATAGTGCTATTAGTAAAGCGTTCCTTTCTTTCAGATTAAATGCTAAGAGTTGCACGGAAGTTGAAGTCTTATCTGACCGTGAAATAGTGTAAATAATACACATTTGGAAGGGAGGAGCTCCTCTAAGTTAACTGTTGACATAATGAGCTTTTGTTTTCCAAATTAAAATAATACATAGGAAACCAAGTTTCCTTTCAGTTATACAAAAAAATATACAACTCAGGGGAGTTAAGACACTTTTTCCCCAGTGTGAGTGGGTGAGTTCTGTGGTCATATTTAAGCTTACTTCATAAGTTAACGTTGTGTCCACATACTGTTCTTCCTGTACTTACTGCAAATACAAGAGATCCTAGCTTCTTTGGAGCAAGCATTAAAATCTCTGTACATTTTCCCCAGGTTTTAGGTATGTGATATTTTGTTCCATTGATTGTACATGGATTCATTGGTTTTATCTTTTATTGTTTTTCTGCATTTTAAAAGAAGGTGAGAATTAAAAAGAAGAAAAATGGTTGAGTGTGTAGGACTCTTATTTTAATGTAAGCAGCATTCCACTAAACATTTTAAATAGTAATGCCAACCTACTTTGCCATAGTTAAGCGAACAAAGTCTGTTTGACATCTTACCAGTTAGAAATAAAAGTAGCTTGAAATGTGTATGCCTCAGAGATAAAGTGACAGGTCTTGTTTGAAGAAGTCTCTGCTGTGGAGAGAAGCATAAAAATAGTGAAATTGCATTTGACAGTAGTTTGTGTGAATAAACAATTTGTTTTTCTTTTCAGTCATTTAGCCGTTTTGGTTCTGTCTTACACAAATTGACTTCAGCTGGTGTTCCTTTTGGGTTGGAGAAAACAATTTACTTGCAAAACCTACACTGGAAATCCCAAGTTTTCTTCAGCTCATATAGCATATAAAAGGAGGAGTTTAAAGATTTTTTTTTTCCCCCTAAAGATAAGATTATGAGATTTAGACTTGTCAGTTTTTCTTTTTTCTTTTTTCTTTTTTTTGTAGTAGGCTGTGAAATAGGCTTTTCTACAAGAAGTAACATTTTTGAGAAAGCAGAGTCATAGAATAGAAACCCTGAGTTGCACTGCTAGTTGGTGTCATTGGCTCTGTACACTGTGGAACAAAATACATCTTGTAGCAATCTCTTTGTAAGACCCAAGGTACACTTGCATGTTTGTTTAAATACAAGCAGTAAAAGTTAACCAAAGGGAATGGTGGATTTCCTTTCTTAAGAAATAAGTCTTCTCTTAGAAAAGATACTGATGGTTTTATTGGCAACAGCTGGTTTCTGGATCTCAGTTAGTATGAATGAGGAATTAAAATTTTAGATTTTTTTTTTTTTTTTTATTGTTCAGGAAAGTGCTTTGATTTTGAAAACTTATCTCTATGAGTGTTTAAGTACCTTAAAACCTTAACTGCTTTGTAGGAGAAGTGGTGGTAAAATTAGATTTTTTATTGTTCGTTAAGAAGAATTTAACTCTGTCAAAATACATGTTTTACTTGATATATTTTAAGAAATACCAAATTAATGATTTTTTTTCAACAAATACTTGTAGAAACTGAAGAGAGCCGCAACAATATCTTCTTACTGTTGCTTCATTTCATTAGACAGCTGGATTGGAGGCCTGAGAAGAAAGATGGCGCAACTCGAATGCGACATGAGCGCATCGTTATTATCAGGAATATGTTTCACCCAAAGGACTTTGAGGTACAAAGATGCAATTTGCCACTATAGATTATGCTATTATCATTAACATCGACCTTCGTGCCACAATTTGTCTAAGGAAATGAGAAGAAGATGAAATTGAAAATTTGGGCGGGATTTTTCTTGTGCCAAGCATCTGCTTAAAATTCATGGAGCTATTTCCAAAAGGTCAAATGCAAAGATGTTGAGAAGAATATTTTGTTAATCAGTCTTTTTCACAGAGTGTATCCTGTCAGTTTTTCTTTTTGGGGTGGAATGAAGAGTCCACAGTAATTATGTTAGAGTGGAGAAGCCAGCACAAAATAATGTTTTGAAGAAGTAACTTATTTTGAATAAATTTACTCAAATGAGGGCTGTCAGCTCCAAGTGGCTTTGAAAATACAGCGTAATGCTCCATTTATGAACTTGTAATAGGTTGACAGATAACCATTGGTGGTTTAAATTAATTTGTGTTAATTTTATCATTGCAGGAGGATCCCTTAGTGCTAAATGAGATCAGAGAAGATCTACGGACAGAGTGTGAGAAGTTTGGTCAAGTAAAGAAGGTTCTCATATTTGATGTAAGTGTTTCTAGATGGTTATGTTGACAGAATTGATGTTATATGTAAATGTACAAAGTATTTAGGATTCTTTCAACATAGCTGAAGCGTTGACTTGCTGCCATTAATTTATTTCATGAAAACTTGACCTGATCTTTCAATGTTAACTGTTTCAGAAATTTATTTTTAAGCACTTGTCTTTATGTAATTTAAAGTAGACAAAATCTAACTTTTCCTAGTAACTTGGATACATGTCACAAGTTTGAAATTTTATAAATTCCTTATAGCTACACTAGCAGAAACATTTGTTTTCTATTTTAAAATAAAATGTTCTGTGTAACAAAGAAATTAAGGTAGTCTTAAGCAGTAGAACAAAATGTGTGAACTTGCAACTTGTTTTTTAAACAAGATTGTGTAGGATCAGGATGGAGCTCCATCCTGACCGATTTCATAAGGCAAGCTAAAAGATGATAGAAGAGATGCACTGTATCGAGTACTCTTAAATAAAACTTCTCTCTTTACAGCGACACCCTGATGGTGTAGCTTCTGTGTCATTTAAAGAAGCAACAGAAGCTGATCTGTGCAAACTGACTCTAAATGGAAGGTGGTTTGGTGGCCGTCAGCTCAGTGCTGAGACGTGGGATGGTGTAACAGATTATCAGGTAGTCTTTCACAGTTCTGTTTGCCTAAATTCTTCTAAATTGTAAATTTGTTAATTTGAGAGGTACTTGTTGTCCCCCTCCCCACATCCTTCCCTTGCCCCAACTTCCTTCTCCACAAAAACTGCTACATTCTTAAGTATTTAATTTAGAAAAAATGCAAAGGACATGTTTAATTTTAATAATTGTGTATTAGAGGTGTGAACGCAGAGGATTATTCACTGGATATACAGATCGTCTTGAGGTGTTACTGCAATGTAAAAGCTCACATAACTTTATCTGTATAGTTGTGTTCACAAGTATGACTTCATTGTGACTGTATGAATTTGTCTTTTGATAGGTGGAGGAGACTGCAAGAGAAAGGGAAGAAAGGCTGAAGGTATGGGGATCATTTTTAGAGGATCCTGATGCAAAGGAGCAGCAAACTACATCGGATTCAGATTCCGCAACAAGTAGCGTTAAACTCCCTGAAGGCAGCCAACCTTCAAAAGTTAATGACACATCCAAGGAGGATGTAAACGATGAAGCCCGTAAGAAGGAGAATAATGGTGAGGGTGTTAATGAGGATGGTGCTCCATCCACAGATAGCAGCCTTGCAGGCAGTGATGCTGAAGCAGACACATAACATTTTCAATGCTTTACAAAAGCATGGTTTTTAGGGTGATTTGAGTTTATCCCTTTCTTTCAGGGTGACTGCAGACAATGTTCATATGAATATATGCATTATTAGAATGTCATCAACTGTGTGCTTTGAAGTTTTCATTAAAAGCGGTATTTAATGAGGTTCTAAAAGTTTGTATTAATTGGCTGTTCAGGTAAAGTAACTCAAGTTGCCAAGAATACAGCTAAAACTCATCAGGCTTCTTTTGTTCTATGCTTGTCAATATTTCATTATGTAAGTGTGAAATATGTTCCAACCCTTAAGTTTATGTAACTATATGTGACTTAAAAATTGCAAAGCTGTTACAAGTTTTGTGGATTTTGCCGTTAATTTTCCTATAGTCCTTGGAGCTTGGTATCTCATCCTTAAAAATTATTCTTGTCCTGAATACTTCTGATCATTTTATGGAATGGATACGGTGATACGTTCGGAGTGAATGCGTTAAATATGTTGCTATACATTAAGTAGCAAATGATAGAGTAGTATTAATTGGCAAACATAACAGAAGTGGAAAACAAACAAGATTTCTATTTCAACATAAGGCAAACTGTGTGAAGATGGATGGTTAAATCACAGCATTCAGTAAATTACTTCTTCCCTTGTTTAGATCTTTGATTAGGTCTTCTTTTTGGGGGCTGGAATTAAGGAGGCTAGAAATGCATGAGCACACACATTCTAGATTATAATGAATTAAGACATCTTAAATTCTCATGGTCTGTATGCAGTAGACATGTTTTTGGTTGTTGACTTGGCTTTAATTTTTGTTTTAATATTAGAATAAGGGTTTTCTTTTAACTTTGTTAGAAAGAGTTCTCTTCAACATTTTGGTTTAGCCTTAAGTTGCCCTTCAAAGGGTAGTGGGGAGATCTATATTTCATAAAATTTAAAGACTTTTGGCAACTTGAACTACAATTTGTGTAAATGTTAGACTACTTGAACACATGCTTTCAAGTAATATTTTCTATAGGGAAAAAAAGCAAATGCTAGCCGTGTAATGCTAGCTCTATTAGAAATATGTCCAAAAACAAAGACTTAAAAGACATTCTAGTTTTAGATATTGTAATAAGTGGTAGGCTTTAAAAAAAAAATAATAGTAACTTTGGGGGAGCCATTTTAGGCATGGTTATTCTTCATTTAAAATCCCGTTATCTTGATACCTAAGGATATAAGCATACAGATTTAGGCACTGGGTGTTTAAAATCTTGGTGCTAAGGTCATAGCACGTTGTTCATATGGATGGCTGTTAGTGCACGTTTGTAAGGAGGATCTTTACTGTATTTTTTTCAATTCATATTGGATTGCGAGAACCATAGATGCTGATTTTAGGTATATTTCCATCCCGAAGTCTTCAGAATACTCTGAAAGTTGATCTTTTCAAACTTTGTGCTCTGAGATTGCCATCTATCTTTTTTTCCAGAAGTCTATATGATACCCTCACTTTTCTCTATGTAGCCAGTGTGTATGGGTAGGTACGGTAACCAGGCAATCTAACTTAACACTTGTCGTCATGATTATGAACTATATCCTTTTGTGACAAAATACCTGCTCTTTGAACAAGTGTGATGTTTGAATTCTGTGTTTAAAAGTCTGGGGGCTCGTTACAAGCCGGCATGACATATTTCCAATTCTAATGAATTGCATTGTAAAGGAGAACTCTTAACTCTTGCCATCTAAGACCACTTTCTCATATTCACAAGTGTGTGAATTGTGTGTTTAAGCAGGAAAAGTTTGAACAGTTCAGGGAATCTGAGATACTGCTTGGTTTAGAGCTACACGTGGTGGTGTATTCAGATTCCTTCTCTGGATTATGTTTGTTCTGCCTGGGATTTTTGTTGGTAATAAGCACCACAGACCTCTGAGGACTTAAAAGCTTTGTCGTAGGAAGAGTGTAATTTAATGTGGTGAGTATTGCCTTCAGAGCTCCTTTTATCTTCCAGCTTCTAAACTCCTCTAGTGTTAGACTAAATTTGTTAGGCTATTGTGTTTTGTAAACTTTTTTTGAGAGGCTAGTCATAAACACTCTACACACTTAAATCACCTATTTTACTGTGGAATTGTAATTGATATAGGGAGACTATTGACAAATGTATAAATATTGTACAGTTCTATGAAGCCTTATCATGGTATCAAATATTAAAAAAAAAAAAAAAAAAAAAGGTTAGTATTAATGTTTGAAAGGAAACCTTGAAAAATAAAAAATCATTACTTGTGCAGTAACCTTCCTCTCTCCAGTTGATGTACAAACTTGGTTGGCTTGTTTCAGAAGTCAAACGTGGTGTTAGTCGCTTCATCTTTTTCTCTAGACTTCACACTGAAGTAGAGCACTGACAAAGACTGAGACTGAATGCTTTACTGGCTTTCCTATCAACTAGGATCCTTAAGAAAATAAAAACTTTTCCATGAAAATATGTTGTTCTGAAGTGGCGTTACACTCAAACTGGTATTTTTCTTGTGTCCATCTCTGTTATTCCCCAGTAAAATGTAAAAATACATTTTTCTAAGCTGTTCATTGAGTTATTGAGGCATTTAGGAGTTCATGGAGAAGTTAATGCAGCTGTGACTTTCTTTTTGGCATTATGCTTGAATTCTTTTGATACTTTCTAAATGAAGCAGATTTTTATAAATTAATCTGAATATAAATTGTTTTTTCACATTAATTCAAATTCTTGTTTTAAAGTATGACTATCAAAATTGTTTTAGTGTAGAACAGTAATGTTTAATAGCAAATTTTAACAAATGAGAAGTGGAACAAGCTGAGTTACTTCTTAAATTTTGATGTTTTTTTTCTGACCATCGTCAATAGATTGGTAAGAATTTAAAACCCCGATGCAATTCTCACTGTATTTGTTCTTTAATTCAGAATACTTTCTAAGGACTTCACTGAAATCGATCTTTCCTGAGAATGCAGGATTGATTTATGTCTTACTTATTAGCAGCAACAAAATCAAATTTTTTTGCTCAGTTTATATTTTCCCTAGCCTCACTTCATGTATACTGCGTATTCCTTCATCCAGAGCCTTTTGGGGGAGGTGTTGTCTTTTTTTAAAAAAAAAAAAAAAGTCTGCTTCCCTCAGTGTTTTATGAAAACAGTGACTAGCAGCAGGTTGACACACTTTGTGGATAAGCATTGCTTAGCTTTGAACTAAAGAAATACACATTTCTGCTAATTCGTGTGGTGTAACAAGTGGGATGCAAAGCCACTTAAATCTAACAGCAGGGAAAGAATATTCACTAATTGTTGCTCCTGTGTAATTTGGCATAGGTGATCACTTTTTTAACCATGTAATAGAGAAGCAAATGCTTAGCTTCAAGATATTGCTAGTTTACCATCAGATGCTACTTAGTGGCTTGCTGACAAGGTGATTTTACAGAATTAGAAGCATTCATCAGAGATTACATGCTTTGAGGAGCGTGGCCAAGGTAGACACTGGAAACAAGAAGCCCAGAAAGAACAGGCATATAAATTGCAGCAGGTTCTTGAGTGTTCATACACAGCTGTAAAGAGAGAGTTAGTTTCATTTTGCATCAAAATGTTTATCTGTTTCTCCTGCTGACTCTTTTACTTTTTTTTTTTAATTGAATTTCAGTCCCTCATACAACTTACGCTTTGTATAAGGATTGCAATTCACTTAAAATCATTAGTATGTTAAATGCAGTGCATTTTAGCTAAAACATGACCTAGACATTAGGGTTAACCTATCCATAATTTCAAATATTTAGCTTGATTCACTTAAGGAAACTTAAAAGTATTGGATCCTTCATAGTAGAAACCCAGATTTGCCTGCAAACTTCCCAGTAAAAATCAATATCAGTACCCTGAGTTCCTGAGCTACATAACCTAACCAAACTTAACAAAATAAGAGAAGCAAAACCAAAAGCAAACATACCTATAGATCTTAATTGGATTTTAAAATTTTGTTTTTGTCTGAATTTGAAAAAACGTACTGCAGTGTAATTATGGAAGTTGTGTACTTGCGTTGATTTGGCTTGTGTGTTTTTCAGTGCTCATTATACAGGGCTTGAAGTCTTACTGTCATGATACTCTGAAAGTTCTGTAAAATATTTATAGAAGTATAAAATCTTTTGCAGCAATTTGTTTTTTTGCTCATTCTGTAATATCCAAGTAAATTGTTAGATTAAACTTTTCAACAAGTTGACTTGGAATTTTTCGGAGAAGTTATTTCATTTGGTAAGTTAAATTGATCATTTTCAGTTAATCTTCTAGAACATAAACATTTCAAAGTAGTGATTTCTAGACCTGTGACAGCATCTGATAATCCCTTGATTTGTCTTCAATTTTGTTTCTTAAAGGGGTTGTGTTTTATACTACCTTTTTAATAAACAAACTCATGAACTAAAAAGTCTTCTCTTACGAGTTCTGAGAGAATGTCTTTGTCTCTTATTATCCTCAGATTAAAAAAAAAAAAAAAAAGTACTATACTATTTGTTGGGCAGTGATTTCAGTTCACAATGTGTATGTGTGTTAATGTGCCAGAGCTTTTGAGCTAGAATCCAGTATGCATGTTGCAAGAACTCTTAGTGTTTGAACTGGGATATCTTTTTTTTTTGTTCCTTCTTTGTGGGATTTGACTGCATGCAAGAAACGTGATGCATCAAGATAGAAGGGTGAAGAGGAATAGCTGCAGAAACCATGGAGTTATCGTTGAGGTTGCTTGGTGGTTGAGGATGGGGTGGTGGGGGGGTGTTGTTTAGGACAACCAGAATGTAATTTTTTATTCTCACAAATGAGAATATTTTTGTTAAAAGCTTGACATTTTGAATGCTAAAAACAGAAAGCGTTGGAAATCTGTTGGCTCAGTTCATACCCTAGGAAAGGAACAGGGATGGTAATCCCATTTGGACCTGACGTTCTTCAGGGTGTTCACCTAGTGGCTTTAAATTGATGCTGTCTAACAACAGTGTGAGTGTTCCAACTGCAAACCTAAGAAGGAAGTTCATGAGCAACATCCTGAAAAGCTTTAGCAGAAGAAATCTCTGTGATACAAAACTGAGTTTAGAAAGAGGTATCAAAGAGAGTGATTCAGATGTTGAGGGTGCTGACCCTGCTGATGCACTGGAAATCCAGTCTGTCTCGCTGTTAAAACTTGTTTATGTAAGGGCTGTGTCAAGCAAAAGACTAAGCAGAGACTGGGAAAATCTTACAGGCTGGTAGTTGTTGTGGGAGATGGCAGAGGAAGGATTCATATGTATTTATGCAGAGGGAACTGTGTTGTGCTGTCCTACTTTCTGCCTGGGTGAGTAAGCAAACTCTTAAGCTACTAAATGAAAGGCATAAGATCTTGTCACCAGTTTGGTGACTAGTTTGCCAGTGTATTTTTCTGTGATGGCAAATTTGACCTTGATTCAGCATTTCTGGAATGACTGCCATTTGGTAACTTTGGAATAAAAATAAGCAAACTCGTTTCTTGCTACAGCACTTACAGAGCAGGAAAGATATTTCTGTTTTCTGAAGCTTCCTATAGTCATTTAAACAGACCCGGGGGAAAGAAAAAATGGTTATTCAGTTTATCTGGGATGGAGATGGATGATCTTTTCCTTCCTGCAGGTATTTCTAGTTAATGTGATAGAACCTGTACCAGGAAAGTCCTTTCTGACCCTGGCCCAGTAAGCAGCTTGGCTCTTTGCCGTAACTTGTTTATCGCTTTATTCTAAACTCTTCTGAAGTCCAGACACTGTCTTGATTGTGTACACATGGTCATGAAGAAAACCCTATTTACAATCCTATTTTCCTCATTCCTGAAACCTCCTAACCTGGTTGACTTGTTGGAGTGCATTTCACGCATTCTTAGTAGATAGGCTGAAGGAAACGCCTAGTTCAGTCACAGCTAGAGGCTAGAAAGCATGCGGGGAGTTCATGAACGTCTCCTCCTGTAGCGTGTGTGTAGCTGTCCAGGGGAAGGATCGCAGGCTGCTGGGTGCAGTATGGCCGTCCCACATGCAGGAAATCTTACCGGTGTGCCACAGCTCGTGACAGTGGGTTAAGGTAGGAGAATTTAATAATTTCCATGCATCTTAACCAGCTTTCTCAAGTGCTCCTTTATTTGAAAGATACTTAACGAAGGACAGTGTCTGCTTGCTAGATTATTGCTCAACACTTGAAGTAGGAAATCTTTTGGTTTTTATTTTTTAAGACTGGTTTAGGCAGCATGAAACAGAACAAAGTGTTCTCTGTCTGAGGCTATAGCGATGGGAAATCAATAGTGCTAGCAAGGACTGAAATGTGGAAAAACAAGAGTCACCTGTGGTGAGCAGTCAATAACCACATCTCTTAAGCCTGTTTACCTTGTGTCCTTGTCTTCTGAAGGGCAAATAACCGGGACAGTTACTGGCACTGTTTGCCATAATCCACCCGTTCTGAGAGCAACATAGGGGTGGTTGAATCTGCTTCATCCCTACTTTATTTTGACATCACTTTGTGGCAGACAGATTGGAAGGTTTTCTGCCTTTTTTTGCAGACTTCCTGCTGTGGAAGACAGAAGAATGGGAAGTTCAGGTAATGACCACAATGTTCCAAAATCTAAGTCCTGACCTCTGGCATTAAACTCCTTGTGTGCACCAAGAGGACTGTGATTTAACCTAGGTTGTATCCAGCTTTCTTGTGACTACTTGCTGGAAAGTGCAAGAGGTCTTTAAGGGGATGAGAAATAAATCACCGTTCTTGTTTTAACAGAAAATTATTTTTCTAGCCTTGTAACTGTGCTGCTGTCACAATTCACGCTAGCGTAGCAGCTGCTACACACCAATAAACAGTGCTAAAGGAGCTTATAATTAACATCATGAGCCAGTTAACATGTTAATAAAGTGGTACAAAGACACAATGGCTGGCTTGCCATGAGTGAGGAACAGGAGAAATTGTCCTTTGGGCCAGAGCTAATGTTTTTTAAATTGTATGTTGACGTACACATCAGGGAGCAGTGTAGGAGGAACTGGTTTGGTGCTTGCTGTTGAGATCATCAGATCTTTCTCAGTCCTTTCTCAAGCCATATGGTTGCTGATGGCTTTGCCAAACTTTCACCGCTTGGGTTGGAATTTTCCATGGCAAGCATTGGCCTCCAGATGAGCAACCAGAAAGTTTCATAACCCAAATAGTACATTGCTTTCTAGAGTCAGGCCAGGGAAAAGTAGCATCTGCTCTTTTGCTTAAAGCTTTTCCAGTTGTTTGACTGGGATGTGCTAGCTCCTGCTCCCCTCTTGTGCCTTGGGAAGATAGCTGTAAGCCAGGAGGAAGGTTTTTGGTTTGAGATTTGCATTAGGGAAGACTTGGTCAGTGGTGAAGTTCTGAAAGACTGGCTTCCCAATGAGATGGCTGGGGGTGGTGGTATCTCCTTATGCTTCCAAACTGGTACCTGATCTGTGTGTGTCCAATCCTCACTGCTGCGTTCAGATGGGCCAGAGGCTGGAGTTGGGGAGAAGCTCAAGGAAGGGCAAAGCAATAGAAATCTGAAGATGATGACTGAGAAAATCCCAAGTTTAATCGTGGATCAACAGCTGATGAGAGGGCTTTAGGGCTAGCCAAGCAAGGTACCATGAAGGGGGGAAGAACTGATCATACGTGGGGGAGCTAGAGGTAACATACAAAACCAGATGTAGAAGCAAATGCTAAGTATGGATGAGAAGTTTGTAGATGAAAGGATTGCAGCAGATGGGGGAGGGTAGATGTCTCGGGTGGGCATGAGAGAGAAAAAGTAAGAGGAAGAAGGGAATAAATAGGCTCTGGCTCAGCTTTGGGGGTTTGGGGACTAGATTAAAATGACGTAATCAGGGATTGGTTTATAAAGTTTAGATGTGAAAAGTAGGATGGATTATAGTTGGATAAGCTTAATCCTCGTATTTCCTAATGTCTGAGTGCTTGACTTTGCAGCCCGAATGGTGCTTTCGTGTGTAAGAGACACGGACAGCTTGGAGGCAGCCGCTGCAGATGCTTCAGAATAGCCTCTGAGAGACACTGATGAGTGCAATGTGTTAGGAAGTGTCTGAGGGCTGGGGGGGTTCATTAGAAAGGAAATCTGATCAATATCTAGGAGTGGGTTAATCACTGCTTCCCCTAGGAGCCTTGGTTGGATTGAAACACAAACCTAAAGAAATCTAGGGAAACACAAATCTAATGAGGTTTGGCATAACTAGCCATAAGTTTCCCTGGCCTCTGAAAAATAAGAGGTGGTCTTAATATCCAGGTGAATCAATTATGCTATGCAGTGTGCTGAGCTGACAGTGGGACTGAAAAACTGAATAGGAGCAGCAGGCATTTCTCACTGCATTCATTGCACGAGCGTTGCTAAATGTGATTTTGATTACAGCAGAATGCACGAGCTCTGGCTGTAGAACGAGCTCCCCTGTGGGCAGGAACTGCTCAAATCCATGAAAACGATGCTCCTCCAGTGCAGGCAGTGACGTTCCTTGTCCTGCTCTTACCATATCTGGCAGCAAAAATTTTAAGGAGAACAAAAAGGAGACTTACAGTCTTCTGTTGACTTCCTGCAAGCTATTTTAGAGTGATTCCAGAGCTTCTGGTTGAGTTGCAGTGTGTGTTTTAGCAGCCTTGCTATGAAGGTTTTAAGCAACTGGCAGACCCACCACATTTCTAGGTAAGTTCCCCCCCCCCAAAAATGTTTTTTTTAATGGAATTTGCCACAATTTGAATTTGGGTGTTTTTCCTAACAGGTGAAGCAAACAACTACAGAAATATTTTCCTTGTGGAGGTGTGTGCTGACAGTGATCAAGGTACTTTCCCTTATCTGAAGTTATTATTTTAAAAACCAGTTAGTCTTTTTTCTCCTTTTTTTTTTCTTTCACTTTATCAGTATGCTTTTTGAACAATGCTAAAAACCAGACCTGGACGATGTGTCTTGATAAGTTCATCCTGAACTCCTCCCAGGGCTCTCTGTTGTCCGAATTACTGCTCTGAGAGATTCAGTTCTGTTAGCACAGTTCCATCCTCAGGACATGTCTGCACAGCCCCATGTCCTAGGCTCGGGGTTATAGAGATGGATGAAGGTAGGGGTGGAAAATGGCAGCTGGTGGACAGATGTGCCCATTTACTGCTTTCATGATGCACCATCCCTTACTACTGTTGTATCCTGTATAGTGATGTTAAACTTCTGTCTCACTGGCAATAGGTGTTGTTCTGAATGTGTTAAATGAATAGAGCTCGATTTGCCTGACTGGGATAAACACACTCCTATTGTGACTCTGAAAAATAGGATGCATCTTCACTGAAAGATTTCTCCTCTTGCTTTATTCCATAAGTATTTTGTATTAGAAGTTTATAATAAGGGAATCAGTGAAGAGAAGGTGACTGGAAGGAGCAGAAACCCAGGTAAAGAATCTCATCTTACTAGCAACAGTTCCGGCACTGCCAGTTTCAGGAGGAAGATGCGCTCACTGCTGGCTGTGCCATTAAGCTGAATAGTTCTTCCTGTACCCGTCTGTTTTTCTTGGCAGGAGCTGCTGGTTATTGAAAATGGAGGAAACGAGGAAACTCTCTCCAAAGCCGTGTAAAAGCAAAGAACCTGTGAAAACAGAGTGGGGGACTCAGAGTGTCGTGTTTACGTATTTCCAAGGGGATATTAACAGCGTGGTAGACGAACATTTTTCTAGAGCTCTGAGCAATGCCAAGAACCCACAAGACCTGAGCACGAAGCACAAGAGCGAGGCCGTTGTCCTGAAGAACGGTGAGCCGGGGTGACTGTGTTTCCTCGTGTATACCTGTGCAGCCTTGTTTACAAATAGTTTGGAGCTGCATGCAAACGAAGCAGCAAAACCATGCTTGCAGAGCCCTGGTTTGGGTGGCAGGCACTTCCTCAGTAACTCCCTGTTTGCTGGGGTGCTTCCCAAGCTCTGCATGGACCTGTTGGCAGGGCCAGCTCCTCCTTTTCCAGCCAAGAGCCTCTGTCACTGTCAGGTGCATTAAGTGCATTACAGCTCGATTTGTTGTCTTTGCAGAGATACTTGCCTAAGCTTGCAAGTGTTAAAACTTCACCTATGCCAGGGCCTGTGAGAAGGGGGACTGAGGGGAGAGGTGTTGTACTTATTTGAAAGAGTTGGTGGTGGTGATTTAGCTGCTTTTAGTATGAATTTATCATAGATTTTAAGATAAGCAGCAGTGAGTGTATATTTCTGTACAAATGAATGTGCAATCTGGTAGTGTGCCAGTGCGTTTTTGAGGGAATTTGCCTTGGGGAAAAAAAGCAAGAATTGATGAGAGTTCAGATGTTTTGTTTCTCTCTTCAAGCAGATAGCATGTCTCCTCATCAGTGGAATTTCTCGTCACATTGCTCCAAACCATATCCGTCATCTTCTTCAGCTACAAGCATCTCAAACTCTGCTCTGAATTTCCCTGCTGGTGTGGCAGGGCAGTACCAGCACCCAGCACCGCCCGCAGACCTGTGGCCCTTCCCTTCCCTTGGCTCTCCTGGTCTCGCCCCCTCGGTGTATCACCACGCCGTGCCCGACCTGCGCGTGGTCGATGATCCCATCTCCGACAGGAAATATGGATCCCTCCTTGGTCTTCTGCAACAGGAAAGGTGCCTGACGTCCATGCAGGAATGTGCCATGAAGCAACACTCAAGTTCTGCTTGTGTGACTGGACCTGCTAGATTGCAAAATATAAGTCAAAGTTCAGTTCCTGGGGGAGGTAAGGAAACACTATCACTTTATTCTTTGATGGCATCTCATGTAAAGGGACAAAATAGTACAGTTTGTCCCAAGTGGGCTAGGATCTGAGCCATCATCAGCCCAGCTCATAGGAACTGTTTCCAGCAGATGCTCAGTGCTGAGTACTGTGATACTTGGGATCAATTAGCCATACAGTGTGGCTTCAGAAAAAAAAAACAAATGCATTGCCTACTTGCACCTTTTTTTAACATTCTGGCTTATGTTAGGGAGACATTTGAAGTTAATTTAAATATTGTGCATGTGCTATCAAGATCTGTAGGTAACAGGCATGGTGACACCAGTGCTTCTGTAGGATTAGAAAGGGGTGCCCAGGTAAGAGCCCTGAGCCACCTACCTTACTATTAATGATAGAATAGCTTGGGTTAGAAGGAACCTTGAAGATCATTTAGTTCCAACCCCTCTGCCATGGGCTGGGTGCCACCCACCAGATCAGGCTGCCGGAGGCCTTGAGCACTCCAGGGATGGGGCACCCACAGCTCTGGGCAAAAGAAGGGCACTATTGATACTGGGAACACAAGATGTGAAAGTGCAGCCCTTATCAGGAAGACCAGGAGGTTCTTTCCCTCCCCAGTCTTGGTCTGTAGCTGGGAGGATGTGAGGACAGGGCTGTTGTCCAGCCTTGCCTCATCTCACAGCTAATTGCTGTCCTTCTGCCCTGCATGCCAAAGGCTGTGACTGCTCTCCGCAGTACCTTTCCCAGCCCTAGTGCAATTCATGCAGGAGTTGTGAAGGTTATTTTTTATTTATTATTAACAGCCAGTAGGAATCATGACCCCAAGCTCTGCTAACGCCCAGAAAAAAGATGTCTGGTGACTGCACTGAGTCTGCTTTCCCATCGGGATTTGTCAGTCCTGACACACACAGCAGGACTGAAGCCCATTTCCCAGGAGCTTGCATCCCCACAGCACTGGGGCTGCTGGGTGGAATAGCTCCCTTGTGGGAGATTTTTGTGCTGGAGAAGCTCTCTGTGACTGGGCCTCCTGGCCAGAGCACGGGTGTCCTGCAAAGTCCGGCTGTGTCACCACTCCGGGGCGTTCCCAGGTGACAGCTCAGCGCTGGCCTCCAGGAAGGGCTGTGACATTGTGCAGGGAGCCTGCTGGGGACACACAGCACTCCCACCCGGTGCTGCTAGATAAGAAGGACCACGTGTGTGAAGAAGTGATCACAAGTTGTTGGTTTGAAGAATAGCCAGCTGGGCAATGCCTGCTGCTTACCCAGCTTCCAGTTGGTGTCAGCAGGTGTTTGGCAGGACAGGGCTAGAAGTGCCATTTGTATCTGTGAGTGGTCACATCTGCAGTTCCTCTTTTGGGGGTATAAAGAAGCGATGTTGTTATGAGGAGCCCAGCTGTAGGTGTGTTCCTCACTTATTCCTACGAAAGGATCTCATGCCTGCCTGCCCATGTGTGGGAAGGAGAGAGTGTGTCTTCAGCTGGAAGGCCAACTTTCTGCTCATGGTACGTACCTAGATAGGCTGAGCTGGGGCTGTCTGTGTGCGTGGCACCGACCTGTGTGCTAAACTTCCTGCAGCTGTTAAATGATAGCTGAATTGCCTTGAAGACACTGAGCTTCTAGGTGTTGATTTCAGAACGAAGCTCGGTGCCCTCTTCCCCAAGGGGGCAATGTGAGCCCATGGAGGGTTGGGAGCCCACGGAACAACCTCCTACAAAATGCTGAAATGTTTCATGTAACTCGTCTGGGGGTCAAAAAATGGAAATTGTGCTAATCCTAGTGAACTTCAGTTCAAAATTTCAGAATGGAATGGAGTGAAAATCGAAAGGCAGTAAAACAGCTCAGTGTTCCCCAGCCGTCTTAAATGAAAGCATTTTCTTTCAGGATGTTTGTAGGGCCTTTGAGTATCTGGGGAGCCTCACAGCACCACGTGTGTAACGCTGTGTGTGTGCTTATCAGGCAGCCCAAAAGCACAGATAAGAGGCAGCTAGCCCCTGCTCGCAGGGAGCCCCTGGCAAGCCCCTAGGATGTCTGCATCCAGCCTGGCTGTTGGAGTCCCTGTTTCTTGGCTGTGTTAAATATACTCCTCATTGCACTGTGTCGTGTTTAAGAACAGCTGATATTTATATTTATGGAAGTGTATATTGCTGTGCCAGACAGCACAGAGCTCCCCAGAACCTGTGCTATAGGCTGGGCTGCAAAAGCACAAGGTTTCTTTAGGAATTGCTGCCTACTTGTAGCTCCATGCTGAATCTCTGCTCATCTCCAGTATTTTCCTTTTTTAAGAGAGGAAAGCAAGCTCTTACCAAGGCTCAGAAAATCCCAATGCAAGCCATGCTGCCACAGGTGAGTAGTGGAACTAGCAGGTTTGGAACAACTTAATGCTTGCTATAGAGGACAGCTACCTTTCTTATGCACAAGGAATTAAATATTTGCTTCCTTCCAGATTGTATTTTGCTTTTTCCACCAGGGATACACACTGTCTCCCGCAGTTATGTTAACAGGGCAGAGGGAGAACATCCTGTTAAAATGAGAGATGTGATTTTCTAACTCCATCTACCTTAGCTTGTGCTGTTAGAGCATCACCCTGCTGCTTCCCAACATACCCACTTCACACCCCCTGTGCTAGCTCTTGTCCCTTCCCAACAAACCCACCACACTGCTGGGATTGGTGTTCTACAAAATTATTTCCAAAGCATTCAGGCTTCCATATTTTTCTTGGGCTCTTGAGGCTGTGCCCTGTATCTGGGAGGTTACCCTGGTGCTGTGTGTGCAATATTTTGGGTCATTCTGGTTAGTCTGGTCAGGGCCCTCTTGCGTCAGAGTGACCCAAAGGTGCAATTTTGTTTGCACAACATCTGAGGGGATTGCACGGACTGTGCTGTTTGATACTCCTGATAATGCTGTGTCTTTCAGGTATTCAGATTCATGACAGAAGACGGGATTTGTACTTTTAGCAACGGGATTTTTCTACTTAATCCCAACAAAGTTCTTGCCATGGACTCTTACTATTTGCAACTGTGAATCAAGAAGAAATGAACTGCAGCTCTTCTGTGCTTTTTCTCTCCGATGGAAGAATCCGTGTCCTATTTACTATTTCAGGAATGAAAAATCTTTCTCTATTCAGTGAATAATCTCTAATAGTTGTGGTATTGAACCTGGCAGGCCACGTTTGTTGTGAAGAAGTATTGTCTGCTTAAGACTTTATACACTTACCCCTCTCTGAAAGGACTTTTAGCACTTTTTAATCGTTGATAAGCACAGTTCTGTCGTGGAGCAGTGCAGTTAGCTGCAGCTTCTTCTCTTGGTTTGATATCTCCATATTGTATAAAGTAGTTGTAGACTGTGGGCTCCCTTTGCAAGAGGCTTCAAGACAACCACAGGCCAGAAAAAAGCCCAAAATCATGTAAGTATTTCGTAAGTACACTGCTTTGTAACCACGCTTGCAATTCACGGGGGCATTCTTCAGAAGCTCTGCAGTTTGCATATGCCTGCAGGCTCTGTTTTGCCCTTTCATAATGTATAGTCTTCTGGAAAACAAAGCATTAGCTCTAGCTCTGGGAGGAACTCTGGGTCCTCGTTGGATGCAAATAAAATCCCACTAAGAGCATTTACAGCTGCAGTGTTTTGCTTGATTTTTATCTTTGCAGGTAAAAGGAAATTTTTCAAAATAAACCCTATGGTTGATATTTAAATAATGGAGCTGCAGGGCTCAGCCCCCTGAGCAAGCAGCAATCCCTGCTCGTGCTGGCTGCGTGGGGGGGTCTCACTGTGCTCATTGGTGCAGCAGAAGCCCCCAACTACACATCACTACTGCAGCTTCACATCTTTCCCCCCCTTTGCTTCACTGCTTGCCCTTAGCAAATGTTTGCTGAGCTACTGCAATACAGCACCGTGTGAATGGGTTCAGGTTTGTGTGCAGAATCCCTGCAGCAAGAGAAACACTGCTTCATCTTTATTATTATTATTTATTATTATGAATCTGAGGACAAAGAAGATTTGGGTTTATTTTTTTTCCTTCATTAGTTATGCATTTATTATAAAGGAGAGCGATTAACTTTATCTGACAGCTCTACACAGTTGCTTAAGGAAGTTTGACCCTTCAGAGCTCAAGCTCGTTGGGTGTGCTAACGATTTGTCCTGTAGACCACATCTGTACCACCACTGCTCTGCCCTAGCTAAAACACCTTGGAATGGTTTTGTGATGTAACTGATCTGAGTTCAGCAACTGTAGATGCTTAAGGTTAAAAAGAAAATCCCAGTCTGCATAATACACCCTTGCTCTAGCATATATATGAGCTGGGCGAATGTGAAAACACGTGCAAGAGGAGCCGTGTTATCTGAGCTAATAAAAGGTAGACCAGCATCCTACCAGTGGCCAATTTTTCTACAAAAATTGCCTTTCTCCTCTTTTAGTTAAGAGTACATCTGCAATTAGTTCTCTTTTGTTATTGTGTTGACCATTCCCAGGTTTTTAAGGCTACATGGTAAAATAATCTGACTCGCTCCATGAGCCAGGCGAAGGTTTCTGTGCTGTGCTCCCTACATCTCCTCACCAACTTGTGCTGTAATTCCAGTGAAGTTATTGCTTTAATCTTTTTGTCTCCCTCTGCCATTCTTCCTAAAGAAAATGCTTAAATGATTTCTGCCTGAAGTCTGGAAAGACATAAAACGGTGCAGTTAAACGCTTTTAGAGTTTAATGCTTCTTGGAACAATTTAGTCCTGTGCGTTTTGCAGCTAGAACTATTCACATGGAGTTATAAACTCAGTGTTTGTGGTGAACAAAGCAGAGCTGGACAGCATTGGGGGAACTGTTTTTTAAATGCAATTGTTTTTTAAACGGCATGAGGCACGGGTGGTTCTGCCTTGGCATGGGAATGCTTCGAGTCATTGCTGCAGGGTCTGCCTGCGTTGTGTCCTCACTGTGCCCTGTGCAGCAGACCTGGAAGTGGAAGAACTGCCTGGGCAGCCCGGAGTGTCTTATACATATGGTAGGATTTTTGTATGTATTTATTCCTTAGAGCACAGAGTGTAGTGTCTCTTGCTCTTCTGCTCAGCGATGCGGCCCTGGTGCTGCCGCTGTGCTCCATCCGCATTCCGTGCGCGTGCTGCTCTGCTCAGGACTTGGCAAACAGCATCCTGCATTCAGCAGCCACCATCTGGTGCTTCCCACGTTTATTTTCGGTTCCCACTCCAAACGCAGCAGTCACTGTGGTGATGGGAGGAGAAGGGTCTGTGCCCATTTCAGCAGCTTCCACCTCCCTGAGCACTCAGCGCTTCTGCAGTGACCGCTCCGAGGGACAAAGGGGGCCTGGGAGGTACATCTGTAATTTACTGACCCCATAGGAAACAGCTGTGTGCCTTTGTTACTTGTAAGCTCTCAGCATCCTGCTCTAGCCCAGGATTGTTTTCTTCGCATGGATGGCTTCCTTCCCGTCTTTTTTCCTACGGGCAGCTGAGAAGTGAACTGGGCAGAGAGAAACGCCTGGCAAGTGTCTGACAGCCACATCCTGCGAGGAGCTTTGTCGCTGAGCTGCAGGAGCTGCTGCACGCCGCAAGCCACGCGTGTCCTGTGGATGGCCACATTCCTCCTCCCATGCTCAGATAAATTCAGGGGTGGCTGAGCTGCCCTGCCCCATTTAGTCCCTGCTTAGCAGCGTTCAAACAGTCCCAGACTGCTGTCACAGACAGGAATGATTCTTTCACTATTAAAAAAAACCCATGAGATAAAAATTAAAAAGAATGCACATAAAGGCAGGGATGCAAGTTGGCCACAGCTTCTCATTCCTGGGTGGGTAAGCTCCTGTGCCCGATGGCACCAGGCCCATGGTGGTGATGCCGAGCCCTACATCTCACTGTCTGAGAGCTCCAATCGGCCCAGAGAGCTCTCCTCTGAGTTCTCATGCATCGTTATGCTTGGAGGGTTTCAGCAGAAAACTGGTGCAGGCTGGTGGTTCGGGTGGCTCTGTGGCTGGATGCTGGGGCCTTGCTTCACTGTCACACGCTGTCAGAGGGCTGTGTCACCTCATGACACTGCTGCTGTGGTCGCATCACCCAGGTCGTGGTTTCTGTGCTGAAGAAGTGCAGAGGTGGTGGGGAGGCAGCAGCAGGGTCACAGTGTGGGCTGCTGCTGGGTGGCCACGGTGGAGCAGAGCTGGCTGAGATGGGGCAGTCCCCAAAGCACAACACAGCGGGAGCCCCAGGTCCCGTCTGAGCCACTGGGACTCCCACAGCACTGCTTGTTGCTGTCTGTTGTGCTCTGTAGCATGGATTAGCAGCAGTGCTGTCCGTATGTGTTGGGCTGCACCACTCTATGGTTTTTCCAGATCCCACAACACAGGGGAAGTGATGCAGATCTACCCCAGCTGTGCCTGCCTGCAGAAGAGCCTCCGCTCGTGCTCGCAGGAAAGCCAAAAGGGTTGCAGCATCCCCTGCTCCTGCATCCCCATTGCAGGTTTCCTGGGCTCTGGGTTTGAGCCTGAGCAGAGTGAGCGGTGTTTCCCCATCTCCTCATCCACCTACTGAGTGTAGGGTAATGGATAGGGCAACAGAAGTGGGAACAAGCAGTACTCCATGTGTTTCCTGTGGACTGCCCTTCTGCCTGAGACAGGGATAACATCGCAACCCTCTCCCACGCTGCACAGTTAGAAGCTCCTGTGCTCAGTGTTATAAACTCCTTGCATTAGCTCACCATGCCGTATATTTACTGAAGAAAAATATCACTCGCGGTAATTCCCTGTGCCAGCTGGAAAACCAAACTGAGCGGATGGAAGGAGGCTGAATGTACCCAACACCCGGAGGATGTCTGCTGTAACTGAGCAGAGCTGCCTGCAGCCTCCCTGCTCAGCTCCTGCTCTGCTAGGAGCAGCTCACCAGCCAGCCCAGAGCTTGCCCCTTGTTGTATTTCTACAAAGGGGTTGGACTCGATGATCTCTCCAGGCCCCTTCCAACCCCCACAATTCTGTGATTCTGTGATTTAAGCAATTTCTTTCCTTTGTTTTCCTGTTACTTGTTACTCTGTCCCTTTGCCCTGCCTGTCTCACACCCTCGCTGGGGCTGTTCTGCTCCCCACAGTGCAGATACCCCTGAGGGTGCAGTCAAGGGACAGCGCTTTGCTTTGGCATTTCGTAAGGTTCTCTCTTCTG
The DNA here is from genome assembly GCA_013396635.1 of Penelope pileata. Lineage (NCBI taxonomy): Eukaryota > Metazoa > Chordata > Aves > Galliformes > Cracidae > Penelope > Penelope pileata. The sequence continues at coordinate 1,242,217 of WBMW01004220.1, forward strand.
TGGCCTGTAGAGGTCAGTTCCCACAAGAGCTTTGCTTTCCTCCTCTCCGTTGGTTGTTTCTCTGTATCTAGCTATGCAGACAGACAGTGGAATCGCTGTATGGCCTCTTCAGTGGTAGTACAGACAAAAAACGGTTTGTAGGGCCAAACATCCCACCCTGAAGTATAAAACAGATCAGGAGAACCACACCCTAAAAGCCCCATATCCACTGCAGTGTTTACGAAGGGACCCAAATCAAAGTTTCCCTCTTGGGTGGAGTTGTGCTGAAGGAGAGTGAACTCTGGGGAGGGAAAGCGGAGGGCAGCATGGCACCGTGTTTGCAGAGCAGCCCCGTGTCTGTCCCAGAGCAGCCCCATGGCCGGGTCCGGGTGGCTCTGCCACCTGGGACCTCTGCATTGGGATGCTGTCGTGTAGGGGTGTGGGCTGGTCTGGAAACACCATGTTTGAGTGTTCTCAGCAGGGCAGGAAGGATGGATCTCGCTGCCTGTGAGCCACCAGAACACCATTGGGTCTCGAGGCTGTGCGGGAGGAGTGGTGCTGAGCAGATGTCCCGCGCGGCTCAGCAGCGTAGGAACTGTGTGTGCTGCGCTCAGATCGCTCACAGGAAAACCAGGGCTAATTAGAAGCAGCAAGCAATTAGAATACTCCTCCAGCTGGACTTCTTGATGCACAAAGGGAGTTTTTAAAGGTAGATTAAGTAGATTTCAAGGAAAACTGCTGGCTTACTCAAGCTGCCACATAGCTGAGCCATTTGAGCACTGTTACATGATCAGTTGCACCCACTGTGCATCATCCGTTGATGCTGGCTGAGCTCCGTGCTTTAAGAAGAGATCAGCATCCAAATTTTCTCCTGTCTAAGGTCTCAGCAATAGGCACTGAGGGTAAGTGTGCTGAGAGCAGCCAGGCACAACCTCTATTGTGAATGACAGAGGTCCTCGTCCTAGCCATGGCATGGCGAAGAGCGGGGAGCAGGGAGTGCTTTGTGCGGAGTGAGAGGGCTGGGGCACGAGGGATCGGGGTGCTCCCCTGTTCCATGCTGGCTCCAAGCACCCACTCACTGATACCCCTCTCTGCTGGCAGAATGATTGCCTAATGCATGTCCTGGGTGATTTTTTGCTCAGGCATCAGTGAAGCAGAGCTGCTCCATTCGTGGGCAAGCAGTCTCTGCGTGCATGCAGGCAGGATGCTTTGCTGGCTTTGCAGTGCACAGAGAGCATCCCTGAGGCACAGGTGTCTGGTTCTGGGGTTTCCCTTTCTTTGGGGTGGGAATTCTGCCACCTCACACACTCGTATCTCACACCCAGGCACAGCCACCTTGTCCCTGGGGCAGTGCCTGCTGCCATCGCCGCTGTGCTGCAGCAGTCCCTGCGTGGACCTCCAGTGTCTGCCCACAGGCTGTGTGATGGCATCCCAAAACATGTCACATCCAGCAGTGCCTCGTGAGCTTCAGCCATGTCAGGGCTGCCCTCACCTCTGGCTTTGTTTGTGTCAACAAGAGCAGATTTGTTGCACATCTCCACCAGCACAGCCAAAGGGAAATGGTGCATCACCTCAGCTCGAGAGCTTTGGGGACTGTGTTCTGGATCCTTTTTAACAATCTTGCAAAGAGGGAGAGAAATCTGTAATTAAATCAATACATATGTAAACGAGCATCTGTCACAGAACTAGTTTAACTTCTTTGTGTTCAACATGTATTTCTGTTGATGCGTTATTTGTGACATGTTCGTTGTATATAGGGGTGTTATTAAATTGGAATTTGGCTTGATTTAAGCAATTAAATGAGTCAAACCATCCAGCTTCCCTTGTCTATGCATTTGAAAGATTTTTTAAGCTGTTCTGTTGGCTCGTGATGTGTGTTCTTGAGGCTGCTCTCAGTTGACAGCTACTGTCACGACTGTTTAGCAGTAGGTTTGGGTACATCGTGCAGCCGATAATGTCAGTGCTCAGGTTTTCGTTGGGGTTGATGTAAACCTAAGAGCCCTTCTCTCAAGGCTGCGTTTGGGTTTGGTTCGTTGCTGTGTGTCCCCAGGAGCCCTTCTCTGCAGCCTCAGCCAACGCAGCGGTTTCATTGACTCCGCTCTGTGTCTTCGGTGGCTCTAAACACAAGGAGCTCTATTTCAGTCATCTGGCAGGCAGTGGGACTCCTGGAGCAGACAGCCATTACAGCATGAAAGAAGATGTTGTTCTTCCCCGTGTAGGAAATGAGTCTGGGCTCGCATTTCCTGAGTGCTCAATGCTGCCATTAATTCAGGGATAAACGTGATTCATTATGCTTTGTTCCTTTTGAGGGCCCAGTTCAGAGCTCGGACCTGCAAGGGTCACTCCTGGCTGCCTGAGCACGTTGCCAGCACAGGGGCGTTTCGCTTTGCCATCGGTTTGTGGGTGGGTTCTCAATGCTGCCTGGGTGCCTGGTGCTGTACTGGGGTGACCAGTGTGTCCTGATGGCAGAGTGGGAATTCCAGGAGGCTCCTCCAGCACAAAGCTCATCCACTGTGTGAATGCCCAGAATGGAAAGATGCTTGCTCATCCCAAAGACTTCCACATTTTCACACTCTGCTGTTGTTGTGGTCTTTGAGCATTACGTTTGCTGTACAGACAGCAGAAGACACATGAACAAGAAACAGATCGAGGCAAGGAATGCAAATGCTGTTCTTTTGGAAAAGCAAACTGCAAAGCCCAGTGGAAGAGAGAATGCAAAGCTTGTGCATGCTGCAGGTGCCTCAGAAGGAGGCAACACTGAGCATCGGGGCTTGGTGTTCGCAGTGTGCTGGGTTGATGTATGCAACACTCTTTAATTTTGCATGTTAATATCCCCAGAACAGCAATGTAACTCCAAGAGCACTTCATTTCTCATGCAGAGCTCTGGCCTTTTCCCTACTTGAGGCACCATTAAACCACCGGCACCTTCCTACCCAGCAGGGACTGCGACATCACTGAGCATCATAGCGGTACGTTGGAGAGGATGCTGCAAGGAGGGGTGGGCACATCCTTGCCTGGGCCAAGGGCTTTATGTTGTGCATCCTCCTGAATCCTTGTACACAATCAGAGAGGGATTTCTCAGGATTTTTTGAAAATTTGCCCAGAGGAATCTGTGGCTTCAGAGCTTGGTGGTCTTATGCCTCCTCTGACGTGGGAAGGTGTCACCGCACCGTGACCAGAGCCAGCACGGCTCCAAGGTGTGTGCACCTGGTGGGACTTTGCCTTGCCCATCTCAGTGCATACTCAGCCTTGGCCTCCACCACCCTTTGCAGGCAGAGGGCTCCACATCCCACAGCCAAGGCTGCTCACGCACTGGTGAGTCTCAACTTCATTTCTATGGGGTTTGTAATGTAGTTATTTTGGCAGATTTGTAGAAGAGGGAACATCGTGTGCGCATCGTGTGGTCTCCATGGTTACTCACGCTCATCTCTGCCAGAGCCATATGTGGTACTGCAACCAAAGAGAACCCGGAGTGCCGCACCAGGAATTTGGTGGGACAACATTTGGCAGGTCCCAAAATGGTCTAAAAGGACGTGGGTGGCTACAAGAGACTGCCATTGGCTGATGTTAGTTCGGACGTGGCCTTTCCACTTTACTCTTTGCAGGCTCCCTGGACCTCCAGCTCCTTCCTCCTGGGAGACGCCCACCCACCCTTGCCATGTCAGGAGGAACATTTGCTTCACATCTTCTCCTTTAGAGCTGAGGTATGCGAGGGAGGGTGGGGTACGGGTTGGTGGGTCTGTACAGGAAGCATTTTTAGCGCTTGCAGGATTATTTGAAGACCAAAGCTCTTTCTTAGAGACCTGGATGACGTGCTTCATTTTTTAGAGACCTCAATCATGTGCTCCTGCCCTCTAGGACAAGCTCAGTGGTTTTTCTAGCAAGTTCAGGCCAAGAAGCCACTTCCATCACGAAGCAGCAGCCGGTGCCCGGAAAATAAACCTGGTAAATATTAGAAGAAGGTTGTGTAGCTGCCTGGTTTTGTGGTTCCTTATAGCTTTGCATGGGTGGGCTCTGCGGTGTGAACCTACTTTCAGTTCCATTGATGTGCTTGCCTTGCAAAACTGAAGAAAAACCCAAGCGGCCCCTTTCTGAAAACCCTGACGACCACCCCGGGGACTGCGTGCTCTGTTGTTATGTCACACACTGGCAGACGGAACTGGGGGAAATTTGCCTCCCTGCATCAAACCCAGGCTGCTGCTTGGAAGCTGCTGCACTGCATGGCATTGCTCTGGGTCCGATTTATCGTGCACAGGATGAGTTTGGAGCAGCCTTTTCCAGATGCAACTTGCTCCTCTAGTGCGATGTGACCCTGGGGGAGTTGCACATGGACAGTCATCGTTTCCTTCCGTTCAGTGCTTTAGCCCCTTCCCTTTGTCCCAAGGGCCCCAGCTCATCACCCCACGCCTGTTGGGATGGGGCTGGGCCAGGGCTCAACGCCGCGGTGCAGCCGGGGCCGGTGCAGGGCTCCCAGCACATCCTCACCCTGCAGCTGCTGCCAGGGTGCGAACCCGGCCCTGTGGTGAACATGAGATGAGCTGAGGTCTCCCAGCCCTCTGCAAGCTCTGAGAAGCACGTTGCATCTGCTGGTAAGGCAGACTTGTACCCAGAAACTGCAGCAAATGTTCCTGGTGTCACAGGGCTGGGCTGCAGCATTTTCCATTTCCATGTTCCTGGAAGGATGGGAGATGCTCGGATCGCCCACCCAAGCTGTGGTGCACTGGAGCTGCAGCTATTCCTCAAAAATGCCTCTTCTCTGGCTTGGGAAGCTCTAGGGGTGCCCCAGACTGCCTAAAACCTCTCTGCTCCTCCTCTTTGGCATCTCAGAGACAACTCTGCCCAGCCAGACACAGCCTGTGGAGGGGATGCTGCAGGCTGTGATTTGTGTGAGCATCTGCTGACCTCAGAGCTCATTTTCAAGCGTGAAATACCCTTTGAGGAAACGTTGTGCACCCAGCAGGGTGCTCAGAGTCCTGCTCCTCTCCTGCAGGGGACAAAATGATTTGAAGTGGCTTCCTGGTGACAAACATGCTTGGTTCTGATGGAAATGTGGTGCCAGTGGGCAGGAGAGCTGGAGCTGCAAAGCAGCCTTTAGTCATTGATGCCTATTGAAAAGGAAATACGTCCCTCTGGAAAATAACCCACTTGTGGAAAACAGCAGCTCTGTGCAGCTACCATGACCTCAGCTCTGTCACCTTGCCCCTGATCACCAAAGGTTCTCACAGAGGGCACCAGGGACCCCAGACCCTGCAGCAATGCAGGGCCCTGAGCCTTGGGTGCACCCAGGTGAGAGCCCCTGGCTACGCCACAGCTCCTCTGTGTGCTCCTCCTTAGAGAAATTCTCAACCACCCCCACGTCAGTGCTTCTGGTAGCACCACCCCACTGCTGCATCGCCATGGAGATGTTCTCATCCCGTACTTCCCCAGCAGAGCACAGGGAGAGGTCGTGCTTGGCCTCCAGGGCACAGATTTGATGTTTGTCACGGTGCTGGCACCATTTTCTTCCACAGAAGCACTCTGAGGTGCTGTCCTTGTCAGTGTGTCCCGTGTCTCCCCCTGATCCCTTCTGCAGCCGCGCTCCTTTGCCTCGCAGAAGGATGGACGGGGCAGGGAGGAGTCAGTAGATGGCAGAGTTGGTTTAACATCCGCTTTCTGCAAGCTCACAGGGATTTTGTGCTGGATTTCTTAGCAAGACCACGTCCCAAGGCTCAGAGCACGGCAGTGTGGCTGGGAGTGAGCATGGAGGCCGTGGTGCTGAGTGCTCCCCACAGGCCTGTGTCCACCAGCCCGGCTTGAGGCCTCGCTGCTGCCCCGTGAGACAGAAGGGCTGCAGGTAACCCCGCAGTGCCTCCTGCATGCGGTGCAGGCACCACTGCCCTCCCTGCTCCTGTGTTGCTCTGCGAGAGGTCCAGGATTGGTTTTGCTGGCTCAGGCTGTGTGTCCCATGGGCTCCCAGACCTGGTGTTTATCACAGAGTGTGGCAGCGTGAGGATTTGCACTCAGCGCTGCCTTCTGCATGGCTTGGTCATGGAGCTGGTTTGGTTGAGGGCTGGGGCTTCTCTCCATGTCCACCCCCCCAGACAGGCTCGCCCTTGCCAGCCCTTCTCTCACCGTTGCCAGGAGCGTGGCTCTCCCGTCCTTACCTCGGGGCTGCGTGGGGATCCCCGTGTCCCCTGAGGCTGCATGCTGGGGCTGACCTCGTGCTTTTCTTTGCAAGGGGCCCATGCTCCCCCAGCAGAGGTCCTATGCATCCCCCGCTCCCCCTGCAGACACCACCTCTCCTGTCACCCAGGGGGACCCCTGGACATGGCTCTGACCACCCCATGGTGCCTAATTTAATACAAACATTTGAGTCCCTGCTACCACTGCTCGGTGTGTGCCCAATCTCACACTGAGTGACGGGACAGAAGCACAGTACATGTCTTTGCTTTCCAGCTCATGCACTGGCACAAACCATGCAGCCACATCCCTCCTCTCCCTGAGGTTTTTGTTTTGCTCGCCAGCCCCATGCGGATGCAGGCACCGTAGCTGCTTTTCAGTCCCATCCCAGGCAGGGCAGCAGTGGGCGATGCACAGGCGATGCTGGGACCCCCCCCGCCCACCCCACAGCACTTTGCTGTGGGAGGCAGCTGCTGGGTGCAAAACCTCCGTGGGTGTGCTCATCCCTGTTGTGTTTTGCTTCGGCTTTGATGGGCCCAGGTCTCTGCACTCTGCACCGGGCAGAGCTGTGCCCCGGCGTGTGCGGGGTGCTCCTGTCCTTCTTCCACGGTGACTCATGGCTGTTGGGCAGGGCCAGAGCTGCAGCCTGCCCCGTGCCAGGCTCTATTTTTAGGACAGCGGGAGAGGTAGGTGCAGCCGTCACAGCAAGAAGTTTCTAGTGCAGTTTGTGGTTTCACGGCTGCAGCAAGGCTCCGCATCAGCAGTTTGGAGATGTGCACGCTCAGTGGCTCAGCACGGCTGAGCATCACCATCCAGATGTGGTGTGTGCTGCCCAGGTGTAGCCCAGATGAGGCATGTGCTGCCCAGATGTGCAGCCCAGATGTGACAAGAGCCACGTGCCCTCCAGGGCTCTCCATCCTCCGATGGTGCTTGTTCCTCCACCTTTCCTGGCCCTTTGCCCACCCCGATCCCTTGGGGAAAGGCCACCTTGGGGTGCATCTGTGGGCACAGCGGGGCTGGAGGAGAGGATGGATGGAGGGAAATGGCTCAGGGGAGGGTGCTCCTTGGAGCTGGGCAGCTCAGAGGGACAGCAACACCCATGCAGCTTTTCCCCATTGCTCTTTGCTGCCCATCAGTGTGGCAGAAAAGGGGGAGATGTCACCTCACGTGTGGGCAGTGTCCCCTGGCTTTGCAGGGATGTGCGACAGCTCACGTTCATGCCTGCTGTAGCATGGGATGTTTGTTGACCTCCACATGGGTCTCTCCATGGGTGTGAGACATCATGAGCAGCCAGGCTGCAGCCTTCCATTGCCACAACAGTGGCTGCAATCACTGCCTTCTGCTCTTGTCTTCCATGGGAAGATGTGGCCATCACAGGTCTGACCTCTCCTACCAACCCCGGGGCTGCCTTGGGCTCTGGAGCTTTCTCTAATTCATACGGCGTTAAAAAAATGAACGGAAATTGCAGCGTAACCTTTCTTTCTCCGGATGCTGGTGACATTTTCTATGATGTTCTGGCTCTGTCTGTCTCCTCTCTCTCCGCTGATAGGCATGATCCTGGAGCCATGAGATCTCGGGAGACATGGAAGAAAGAAAATCTAAACAAACGATAAAACAAACTATGGAAAAGCTCAAATTTCTGACCATGGTGAGGACTAAATCAGGGTTCTCTCATAGGTTCCCTTCTGCTTCCCTCCCACAGCATTGCAGGCAAATGCCTTTTGTGACTCAGAATAAAATCCTCTTTCTGAGTGTATTGTTCTTCATGGTACACAGCACCTGGCTTTTGTAAATTGTAATGAGCTCGTGAGGTGAGTAGCACATGTTAAAAAGTTAGTTATACAAAACCACAGCGAGCACCAAAAATTCACTCTCTTTTCATCAGCTTTCACCTTACTGCATTCAGAACTGCTCCCAGCCTTTGGCAGATCACCGCGGCTTGCAACCGGATATTTTCTCATAAACAAAACCCTGAGTGCCGAGTGCAGTGGAGACAATTTGCTGATCAGTGGAAATACCGCAACTAGGTCAATAGGAATGCAAGCGATGGATCACATTTTCCCATCGTCTCACCCAACGTTGTCTGCCTGGAGGAACTGTGCCCGCTGGGTGCGCGAGCGGATGGTTATGGGTATGGTCAGAGGGTTTGGGGGTGAAAGAAAGCTCGTGGATGGTTATGGGTATGGTCAGAGGGTTTGGGGGTGAAAGAAAGCTCGTGGATGGTTATGGGTATGGTCAGAGGGTTTGGGGGTGAAAGAAATCTCTTCGTTTCTCAATGGTGGGATTGTCTCTGGGTGCAGGTGGTCTTCATCTTCATCTGAAGAAATCCCATGCAGGCAGGCTCTTCCCTCAGGCATTGGGTTCTCCATTGTCCCTCCAGATCATGACCCTTTGTTCCCTTGCCCCAAGTTCCTACAGCAGCCAAGTGGCCAAGGATGTGCAATCATGGGACAACGTGGCCTTGGCAGGAGATGACATGGATTTTGAGGATTTTGAGCCTCTTGCCCCATCCTTACCAGCCATGTGACACAGGAACCACCCCAGGACCTGGTGATGGGCTGGAGGAGATGGCCCGGGCTGGGTTGCCAACACAAAGCAATGTTTTCTTGAAGAAGAGCTGCCAGCCTGCCCTCCTAGCAAGGTGCTGACAAATCTCTGCCGGGATCCCCACTGTAATATTTTCCACACCGTCTTTTTCGTCAGGGCACTGGTGACTATTGAGGCTGTGTTTCCTGGTTTTCAGAGCAAGCCAGTCAGCCCTTCACCAACATTTTACATTGGAGACCCCCAAAGCGGGGTCTTTCCCCATGTGCATGGAGCTCCAAGTGAGTGTTCTGGGGCCAGTGCTGGGCCAGGGGTTTCTGACATTACTTGCAGCTGCTTCTTGTTTCAGCGAAACGATGACGGGTGGCTATCCAGAAATACCCCTGAAAAGGTTTCATCTGCTGGGGACAGCCAGGGCTCAGGAATAGCTGTGCAAAACCTCACTTGCTGTTCTCTGCATCACTCACTGCTGCGGTTTCACACTTTATTGACTGCCTCTGGGTCCTGACACTCAGGATTCGGGGAAAGTATCAAGTAATGTCTTTTCATGTCGCTTTGTTTCTCAGATGAAGACTTCCTCCAAACATGAGTGTTAAATTTAGAGGAAACTCTGAAGAGCTTTGGAAAATGTTGGTGGCTGCCATCTGGCCAAGGCATGGGGTGAGGACTTTGGAGAGCGAGCGCTTATGGTTGTGGTGACCTCCAGCATCATGGGGTGTCCTTGGGGACAGCTTTGTGATGGTGAAGGTGGCAAACCCTCCTTGGCAGGGACAGTGCCTGGGAGCTTGGTGTCAGCCCAGCTCCCTGCCAGGCGCTGGGGCTGGCATTTCCAAAGGTAACGCCAATTTTAATGCAAAAAGGAAGGAAAGTGCTGGTTGGCAGTGCCCTCAGGCTGTGTTGGGCCCCATCCCAAATCTCCCCTTCGTGAGAGCCCTGGTGTGGCAAGAGGACACACAGCCCAGAGCTCCATCAGGACATCAGCCACTGAACTGCTGCCAGCAGAGACCCTGGCACTGTCACACGTTTGTGATTTGGGCGCTATATTTAGGAAGACGGTGATCTGCCAAGGTCAAACACCGGCTGGGTTGTAGAGATGTTTGTGCTTTGTTACCAGCACTTGCATTTGCAGCTAAGAGCTTCCTAACCACACAGGACAGGATGCGAGAGAGTGGGTAGGTAGCAAAAGCGAGCGTTGAGCCCATCCTGCTGTGCTGCACAGCCCCGTGCTGCTGCGTGCCCTCCTCTGGCTGCAGGCAGGCGGCCCTGCTCAGCACCCTCCTGCTTCGGGCAGGATCTGGCCCTTTATTTGCTGCGTGCACATCTGATAAGAGCCTTGCCTTCAGCCTGTTACTTTCAAAACAACTTTGCATGATGGTTTGATTGCTGCCATCCCAGCCCCCATGCAGGCAGCCTGGCAGCCCAGCATCATCCTCTTTGCTCTAGCGTGGTGCAGAGGAGGTTTGTGCCTCATTGCAAGCAGTGAGGACCCTTCTGCATTTTTTGCATGGGTGCTGCCTGGCTGCACAGTGTCAGACACCTGAAGAGCTGTGAATGCAGGCAGGGGATGCTCAGGGCAGGACCGCTCCTCTGCCACTGGCCCACGGGGCATGGGGAGGATGTGGGTTGGCTGACATTGCATGGAGATGCCATGGGAGCTCTGCGGCTGGCAGCAGTGCCCAGAGTTCCCAGCAGCCCTTTCCATGCCCAGATGTGTAAGTGGGGGCACGGTCTGACAATGCTTCTGCCTGCAGGGTGAGCACCTCACTGCAGCAGTGGGAAAGTTGCTCAAATCTTGTCTTTCCAAACTGATGGCCAAGCTCCAGGACCCAAAGTCCTTCTGTCCATCAAGGAGCATGAACCACACCCACACTGCAGTCCCAGTACCCGTAGAGATGTCCCTTTTCCCAGGAGCATTCATCCTAATCCAACCTGGGCAGAGGTTGGGGAGCATGGGGAAAGGCAGGAACCAGCACTCCCCATCTGCCTCTGCCTAGCATCCTCACTGCAAAACTGTCCCTCTCACAAAGGAAACAGAGCAGAAAGCTTTTCTTCTCCTTCTGAGACACAATGGACTTCCAAAGAGCTTTCTAACCGCTGTTAACTTTCCTAACCATCACTGTTCAGCAGCACTGCCCATAGATTCACGGTCTGCCTTGCTCTGAAGATGACTAGTCATGAAATGTTCATCCACAACAGGAAAAAAAACAACACTGGGGCTAAGTCAGGAGTGTTTCGAAGGCAAATATGAATATTCGGAATAAGAATCGCTACTTGCTTCTGGTAGGACGGTAGGAAAAAGTATGGAAGTGCACCAGAGAAGAATGTCTAAGCAACCTTTTTTTTGTTGTGGGAGATGGTGGTGAACAAACGTACCCACTACGAAGGTTTTTTTCCAGGAAGTGTAGGTTGCTGCAACCTGTATCCCTTGAGCAGCGAGTGCTCGCACAACAGTTCTCATGCTACTTGCAAGCAGCTCATTTGAAGGAGCGCCAGCACCGTGCCCGGAGGATGAATGAAGCCTACAGCTCCGAAGCACCCCGACCCATGAGCAGCACCTCTCCCAGCACCATGAAAACCTTCATGTGCTTCCTCGCTGTATTTATTGCGGTACAGACGATTGGGACCGTACTCTTCTGTTTATATCTTCACATGAAGATGGATAAGGTAAGTGTAGAAATAAGGTTGTCTCTGCTGGATTGCTAACACCATTTGCCTTCAGCATGGAGGGACACGATCACCCAAAGGAGGAACACGGCACAAGATGCTGCCGGCCACCGGACTGATACAGGAGTGGTGTTTTTACACCTGTGTTCTTGTTTCTGCTCTAATTTGCCACAAAGTGAAGATGCACACAGACAAAGAGACCTGTTCCTTTTATTAACAAAGTGAGAACGGATCTGTAAGAAGGAGCTGCTGAGAGCAAACCCGGCAGAAGCGGCCGTTCTGGGAGAGGAGAGGGGACCGCGTGGGGCTGGTTCAGCCTTTGGGTTACGTGTGGTCGTCCTGTGCCATGGCAGCACTGGGACGCTCAGTAGGAGGACAAGGGAGTCCAGAAATTACTTTTTTTTTTAATTGTTCGTACATATTAATTTTACCAGCATCTCACTTCAGATGCTGTCTTTCTGCTTTGGGAAAAAAACAGTGGGTCTTAATACTTTGCCCTTCTTTACGGAAAGGACGTAATATAATAATAATATAATAATCCTGTCCCATGTATGGGACAACACTTACCAAAAATTGAAAAACTGAAAAGCTGATTTTGAAGTTGCCATGACTGCAGCTGCACTACACAGTGCTTAAAATCACTGATCTAAAACTGTTTTCCCCCAGAGCAGAAAACATACAGACTGCCAGTCACAGAAATCACATAGACCTTTATGAATGCAGAATGCAGATGCAAAGATAAGATTGATATTAGTGGTTTTTTATGGGCTATCTTGATCTGAATTGAGATTTAAGTGGGTGACAGCCTGGGGCGAGGGCTCCCCAGCAGAGCGAAGCGTGGCAGCTCCGGGCTGTGGCATCTGCCCCATGGCGCCGGGGCTTAAACCTGACCCAGCTCTGCCAGGAGTCCACCAGGACACCTTTATGGCTTAGCTGAATGTTGGCTTTTCTGAAAGAAGGTATCGTTTCAAAAATCAATCTTTATGTATATGAATAATAAATTAAATGGAATGGAAAACATAATTATAAAAGTGATAATTAAGTAAACAGATCCAGAGGGGACCGGGAGCATCCCTCTTCTCCCCCAGCTCCACAACCCAGCCCTGCGGACGCAGTTCCCAGCAGATGTGGGTGCATGGACCTTGCTGGTGGTCCGTGGGAGCACATGGTGCCTCTCTCCTCCCAATGCTGAACGGGGCCCATGGAGCTCCCCAGGCTGCGATGTGGAGGGAATGCCTCCTGGCTGTGCTCCTGCCTTCCCCTCTAGCAGCCACTGACCCTCTCTTCTCTCCCCCACCGGCAGATGGAAGAGGTGTTGAGTTTAAATGAAGATTACATCTTCCTGAGGAAAGTACAGAAATGTCAGACGGGAGAAGGTCACAAGTCGACGTTATTGGACTGTGAGAAAGTTTTAAAGGGCTTCCAGGACCTCCAGTGCAAGGTACATTGCTGTTGGGCGGATACAGACCCTGCTGAAGGTGGAGGGAGGCTCCCACACACGCACAAAGCCTCACCCAAAGCTTTTTTGAAAGCCACGGGTGTCCTTAATCTTGGGGCTACAGAACAAGTGCTCTTTTTTATACTTTCTTTTACATAATACTTTTACACTATTGACATCAATGACAAAATCTCTTCCATTTTTTCTCAATGTGTGGCCAAAGCACATCCAGCCACAGCATATCCAAGGTGGGATGGGTTGGAGCTGCCACCTCACTGCCTGAAAAAGACCGATTTTTTGCTCTCTCCCACCTTGCTCATCTCCTGTGCTGGGTGGGAGTGAGGATGCTCACCTGGTGTTGGGAGCACTCTTACGCTGGCTTTGCCCAAGCATTAATTACAGTGCATGGATTAGACCAGATGGAGTGAGGAGGAGGAGGATGCTGTGCCCCATGGCTTAGAGGCATCACCTTCACCTACAGCAGAGGCTCCTCATGTTTGGGTGCAGAAGAGCCACCTTGCAGAGCATTTTAATTACACAACATTTTTCAAATTAATTAATTACACAGCATTTTAATTGCATTAAGCCTAAGACCAAAAGCTCTGCAACCATCCTGCTGCAGAAATCAGGGCAGACCACAGCTGTGCACGATGCTGGGAAGGTGCTGGTGGGCTTGGTGGTTGCAGGTACCTTCTGCTGCCACCAGATGAAATTTGTTCAGAGCACCCTTTGCACAGAGGCTTTAATGGTGTTTGTTTTGTACATCTTAAAATAGTATACTTAAAAAATGTAAGGATATATGTCTTAAAATATATTCTTTTGCTTTTGTTGCAGGATAGGGTAGCCAGCAAGGAGTTGCCGAAGTTTGAAATGCAGAGAGGTGAGTGTCCTGGTGCTGCTGGAGGGTGGGGAGAGGATCGGCTGCAGGGGACAGGGGGCAGGGAACAGGGGACAGGGGACGTGGGACAGGGGACAGAGTTGGGTCCTTTGTTGCCCATGGTGGGATCAGATGGGCATAGCAGAGTATCCCCATGGGGTGGGACTTCAGATGGCATGGGGCTGGCAGAGACCAAGCACCAGGCCATATCCATCTCATCAAGATGCTGCATTGCCTGAAGGCAATGGAAACGAACCCAAAATTAAACCCTTGGCCTTTTCTCCTTGCAGGCCATGAGCACCCCCACTCAAAGATCACGAACGAGACGTCCGTGGCAGGTACGGAGCAGGCACATCCAGGTCGTGTCGTCGCTGAGCACAGCCCAGACCCTGCCTCACTCAAAGGGGGCTTTGCAGGCTGTCTCTGGGCTGGATTTGCCCCGTGGAGAAGCCCCACGGCTGGGAGGTGCCACAGTCCCGGTATAAGCCATGCTGCAGGGGACAGCGGGTGCTGGGCAATGGTAACCCTGCCTTTCTGAATTGCAGGGGAGAAGAGGCAGCCGATCGCAGCCCACCTGGCGGGGCAGAAGAGCAACGGGGCAGTGTCAGGTAAGGCAGGCAGAGCCCGCGGTGCCACGTGGCAGGAGGCAGGGGCTGGGCACAGCGGGGTGCGTCCAACGGGGATGGGCAGGGACCGCGACACTGCACATCATGTCCCACAGCACAGCAGCCCTCCCAGGGGCCATGCCGCCACGCACGTCCCGGTAGCCTTTCCTAGAAATGCACCATGACAATTTAACTTTTTTTGGTGTTTTTAATGAGGGGAAATCTATTTCTATTCACATTTAATTTTCTTTCGGACTCAAACACAAACTTTTGCTTGCCTGGTTGCTGCAGCCCCATTCTCAGCCTGGCTGGGACCAGCCATGCACATGGGCACTGCATTAGCCCATGTGGACGGAGCATCACTTTTCTCAGGCTTGTTTTTGGATGATATTTTAATAAGAAAAAAGCCATCGAGGTGCAGAGTGGTGGAGAATTTTGCTGCCAGTTGGGACTTGCCAAGTTTAGTGATGTAAGGACCCTAATTTGTACAGGAAAAATGTCCCCAGCATAGCCCCTGCTAGGTGCCATCCTGCAACAGCCAGGTTTACTGAGGTGAGTAAGAGTTTGCAGGGTCAGCTGCTCAATCTCACAAGGACTTCTCAATCTGAGCACGTTTGATTTAACTCTGGAGTAACTGCCAGTAATCTGCAACTGCTCTTTCCACACCTCTGACGCAGCAATTCACCCAGAGCTCAGTGTACCTGTGGAAAGCTTCATACTAGATAAGATCAAAGCGTCAAGATGCTTGTTGCATTTTAAAACTCCTTGCTTGAGCATTTGTTGTGATTACAAAGCGGGCTGGCATTGCCCCCAGCTCAGTGGGCTGCTGGGAGCCGGCTCCATGGCTTCACAGTGGGGAGCAGAGGAGATGTCCCCATGGGAGTTCATGTCCACAAGCTGCTCCAGGGACACCACACATACCCAGAAGCAGATCTGCAAGGTGGGCAGAGCTCCTGGAGATGGGAGCAGCACCAAGTCCAGGGGATGTTCAGTTTTGCACTTCCTTGGAGAAGTCTTACCTCCACCCCTAGCATTTTAAGGTCCCTTCCAACCCAAGCCATTGTATGATTCTATGACTCTGTGACTCTATGATTCTACAGTTCTACGGTTTCCACTTGGTTAGATGAAGGAAGCAAAGTGCTCCTCTATTCACATCAATGTAAGGGCTTGTGTCAGGCCAGCAACAAGAAATACGGGTTGAACACATCCCAACTTCAGGGGTGGGGATCTGAGTCCCATGGGTTGGGGATGGTGTCCTGGGGTGGGCAGGGCTCTCCTCCTGCCCCATAGGGGATGGAGGCTGTGATGCCTAATGCCCACGGGTCTGTCTCCCCAGAATCAGGCTCCTAGTCCAGACCTGTCCCAGCTCAACGGCTGTGCTTTCTCCCCACAGTGCTGGAGTGGACGACGACGAGCTACGCCCCGAAGAACAAGTTGATATCCTACCATGGGGGGAGGCTGAAGGTGGAGAAAGCAGGTCTCTACTACATCTATGCACAAGTCAGTTTCTGCACCAAGGCAGCAGCCTCAGCTCCGTTCACCCTCTATATTTATTTGTACCTCCCCATGGAAGAGGACCGGCTCCTGCTGAAGGGACACGACACGCACAGCACCTCCACAGCATACTGCGAGCTCCAGTCCATCCGGGAGGGCGGGCTCTTCGAGCTGCGGGAGGGTGACATGGTCTTCGTCAATGTGACGGACTCAAGGCTAGTGAACTACAAACCTGGCAGCACCTACTTTGGCATCTTCAAGCTGTAGTGAGGAGGGGGCTGCCCTGAGCCAGCCCCCAGGGCCCAGCCCGACTGTGTTGAGCCACGTGGCTTTCCCTGTTCCCCGTATTTATGTCCCTCTGCCTCTTTGTTGTCCTTGTTTCTTAATGTGTATATTTTGTTATTTATTAATGAGGGCCGAGGAGCCCTGAGAAAACGAATGGAACAAAGTTTGAGGCTGTCATTGTGGCTTTTTTTCTTTCACTGCTGACCATTTGGTAGGGTTGAGTGTCTGGTCCACCGTGCCCCTCTCAGCCGGCCCCATTATGTCCCGTTGGCTTTGTTTACCAAGCTCTACCAGCAGCCTTTCTTTCCTAGCACCCTAGGACAGCTCAGGGTGCCCCAGCTACGCTAGGTTCGTGCATATCTCCTGTACCCATCTGCTTACAGAACATCGACGGAAAAAACATTAAAAGGAGGAACGTCTCCTCTAAAGGAATCGATCAGCCAGGCGCTGTCCTTACACGGCGGCTGTTGGTGATGCATTATTGCCACCCTAACCGTATTATGGCGAGAACCCCTTTTTTTCCACCCATAGTGCCTACAGAGCTCAGCCAGCCTTCTTGCTCGGCGTATCTGGGTGAAATTCACCCAACATCAAAGGGGCTGTTGGTGGCTGAGGGCGACTGCTGATTTCAGCCCAGAGCTCTGGAAGGGTGTCAGTGCTGCTCTGCTCTTGGTGAAATGAATGTGCCCACAGACTGCTCTCCTCCCAGGCAGAGGGTCCCTGGGGAAGGGGCATTGGCCACTGTGGTTGGATTTGGACCTGCAGCCTCTCCTGGGACCTGTCCTCCATGGGAGCAGGACCAGGAATGCCCAGGGGTGGTAGGCACAGCGGGTGATGCTCCTCTGAGCACAAAGGTTGGGAACAGTCCTGCCAATCAGCAGGTCTGCAAGCAGAGGAGATGTCAGACCTGATCGCTCCTTGGGGTTTGCTTGGCATGAGGCTGCGGGTCTGGTTCTGCTGTGGTGCTCGAGTGCCAGCGCTGTCAGGATGGGAATGACAGGTGCCTACCTCCGCGCACCCAAATTTGGGAGAGCACTGTTCTGCCTGCCTGGTTTCGCTATAATTTAATTTGGAATTTTGTGGCTGTTCTCCAAAGCTGCATAACTTTCTCAGAGAACGGAGCGTTCTTGTACCATGCCATGTATAAAAACTATTTATTTAACTGGAGCTAAAACTGCCTTGTATTTATGGCCAGAGAGCCCAACCCAAAGTGCATGGGAAACTGCACGGTGTGAAGGAGCTGCGTGTGGCTGTGGTTGTGTTTTGCAGTGCATTTTGACATGTGGGATCCCCTTCCTGAGTGTCTCTGAAGCACCGTGCAGGCTGCACAGCAGCACTGAGCCATACACCCCGTTTGTACAGGGCTCTGCACACGCCATGCCCTATGCATGGGGGTTTTGTCTGCTTCAAGCACTGCTGACCCTTCCCATCTCGGACTGAGGTTTGCTGGGGGATTTCTGGCATCCTGCACAGGGGACAAAGAGGGCAGCAGGGCAGCGCAGGGGGCACCACTGGCCTCACACACATTGGGACACATTGGCTGGGTGTGTTTGGCAGGAGGGCAGCACCAGGTGCAGCTGTAGGAGCTCATTTAGGGGATTCACAGCACCTGGCTGGAGGAGAGCTTCTCCTGTGCCTGCCCTGCAGGGCAGTCTCTGCTTTGGAGCAGGGGGATGGATGCAGCACCAGGTCAGAGCCTGTGGGGGTTGGGGTGGGGAGGGTTGTGCTCTCAGAAGCAGAGGTGCTGCTGGGTCAGAAAGCCACCCAAAAAAGCTCTGCAGCACCAGCTGCCACCTCCCCCTGCCAGCAGGGCTCCTCGCACTGCTGCCTGTCCTGGGGCTTTTGTCTCTTGCCTCTGTTTCTTTGCTTGCCAAAAATAGCCTGTGGGATGCAGCTGCGAGGCTGCACGTGGGAGGGGAGCTGTGCGTGTGCCACCTTCCAGCTGTGAAGCTCAGACCGTGGCCTTCTCCCTGCAGCTTTGTTCTCCTCCCCTCGTGCCGTGGCGGGCAGCTTTCCTCTCCCCGTGGAAAGTTTGAAGGTCATCAATACATTGATTTTTCCCTTGCTGCAGGGCCTCTCTGTTGCTTCTTGGGCAGTGGAATTTATGGTTTCTGAGCTGATTTTTTTCTTCTTTCTGAGCGAAGAAGTGAAAAGGGGCTGAGGAGGAGCTGAACGCGCTGGGCACAGCAGCGGGGCAGGTGGGGACATCAGTGAGCAGTGGTGGAACAGCACATGGTCAGATCCTGGGGGCAGTGCTCACGTGGCTTTGGTTGCATTGATCCTGCTGGGAAAGGCATTGGGTATAAGAAATGAGAGTTTTTATGATTTTGTTTGCTTTCCCCAAAGAACATGGTGATGCCAGTTTCCAAGCAAGGTCTCCCTATCTTGTGCCATTGAGTTTGCAAGGCTGTACACGTGGCTGCTCAGGTGACAACCCTGCCCTAGCATCCCTTTCTGGGACCCATGCTGTTCTCCTGCCCCTAGAAGACCAGCCCTGCCCATCTGCCTTGTGTTAAGTCACCGATCCCACAGTAGGATGGGATGCAGCAGCCGGAGCTCTAAGCACGGCACAGCCCCGTGAGCAATGGGTGCTGCCCCTGGGACACCTCACACCCTCTGGTTCGGGCTCTGGGGTTTTGTGGTGGTGCCCTGTGCCAGGGCTTCCCCAGCCACGCCAGTGGTTGGGCTGCGTGCATTAAGCTGTGTTTTGGGTCTGTTTTCACACTGATGGTTTTTCAGTGGCTGAACTCTCGTGCGTGGGGGATGCTGGCGCTGCCTGCGTTATTTCACTTGTGCAAAGGGGGTGTCTGGGACCTGGCATAAGAGAAGGGGACAAATGGGGTCTGTATTCAGGATGGGGGGGGATTCTGGTTAAGGCCTGGATTTGGCCTCATGGGTACATGGGAGGGGAGTTGCTCCCTCCAAAATGTGCCTGGGGGATGCCTTGTCCTTGCTCCTCTGCCCAGCTCATGCTTAGGGACATTTGGGTCTGCATGTGGCTCTGCTCTGGCTCTGTAATTCCCTGAAGCACCACCTATGTTTTGGCATGCTCCCTGGCAGGTGTCAGTGTTTTCCACCCATGGTTGGTGTGTCTTGCTTGCTTTCCCCTTCTCCTGCTCTGACTGATGTGTTTGTGGAGGTAGAGCAGGGCTGGATCCTTCTGTGTGCTGAGGTCAGCATCCTCAGCCCTTCTCCCAGCGCTTCGCTGGCTCTGAGCATCAGCCCCAGCCCCACTGCAGGCACAGGCTGAGAGCATCCCCACCAAAGAGTTAAAAATACCAGCACACAGGAGAGGTCTTGTCCAAGCAGTATACCAAAGGAAATCCTGTCACCACACCTAATCCCCAGAAAAAAAAAAAAAAAAATCAGTAACAAAAAAAAAAAAAAAAATAAAAAAAAAAAAAAAAAAAAAAATTCAAGCAGGCAGGAAGTGACTTATCTACAGCAACCAACCAGTGCAATGGAGATGAGCTCTTCACCACGAAGCATCCCTGCTAGCAGAGGGGCTTGAGGAATGGAAATGCATTTCCCTGCTCCAGGACCAGGCTCCCTCCCTGTTGTGGGGCCACGCAGTGGTGGGAGTGACCCCAAATGTCGGTGTGCCCATTCACACCAGCATCCCCCAGTGGATCAGAAGGCACATAATGCAGCTGTGGGCACCGTGATCCTTTTCCTCTCAAATCAGGGATGCTCAGAGCAAGCACTGCTTTGATTTTTGATTTTTTTTGCTGAGCACTCAGCAAGGTTTTCTTCCAATTTGCTTCCCTGGGTGCAGCCCCAGGGAGAGGGGAGATGGACACAAAGGAAGCAGCAGCGAGGGCTAAGAAGCGATTTTTATCCTTCTTTATTTGTTGAAAATGTCAATTAAAAAACTGTTCAAAATAAAAACATGTTAGAAAAGTTGAACTTGCATAAGTAGTTACAGTAAATAAACCTACGTGACAAAGATAAACTGGAAGGCAGCTGACACAACATCCATCTAGAGACAGACTCACTGGAACCTATTTACAAAGCACTGTAAACAAAGTAAATATGGAAACATTGCTGTCCATCCGGCATGGCTTCTTTTCCTTTTTATTTTTTCTTTTTTTGGCTTCTAGCTCTTGACAAACGCCTGATCCAAAGTGTCCCAGTGTGCCCTCCATCACTTTACATCTTACAAACATGCATATGTACACAGCACGGGTTTCAGCTCAACCGTGGGCAGCAGGGGAATGTTTCTATCCTCTCCCAGGAGTACAAATGGCCCTTGGCTCCCTCCCCTTCTACTGGCTGCATGGTGAGAGCTCCCACCCCAGCCTTTGGGCAGGCAGCTGGCCTGGGTGATGCTGGGGTGCTCTGGAGATAGCAAATGCAGCCAGAACAAAAAAAAATAAAAAATAAAACCCATAATCCGGTTTTATCATAGGAACAGCTTGAGGAGGGTTTCTTTTCTTCATTCCTTGTAACATTCCAGAGTGTAGCTCTCCACAAATGCCATTTGCTGTGTTCTGGCTGAATTTTAATTGCAAGGAGGGAGTTGTAATTATTGCCTCTGTTACATCCTCCATGAAGAACCCAACAGTATGACTGTATGGAGCTGCAGGAGTGTGCATACCTGGGGACCATGCTGCCCTGTGATATACATAAGACTTATGATTAACAGAAGGTTCTTTGTACAGTGCTGCTAAGGGAGGAAAGAAAACATCAGTTATCAGCTGGGGTGTAACACCACAGAGGTGAGGATAGCCCATACATATGCATGTTGTCTGTGTGCTGCGTTCGAGGCGCTGTGTAGGGAGCTGGAGGGTGCTGCACATCCCTGCCCCAGGAGC
This sequence comes from Penelope pileata, assembly GCA_013396635.1. Classification (NCBI taxonomy): domain Eukaryota; kingdom Metazoa; phylum Chordata; class Aves; order Galliformes; family Cracidae; genus Penelope; species Penelope pileata. The sequence goes on from WBMW01004220.1 coordinate 1,263,076, forward strand.
GTTCCAGCTCTTGTCAAAGCCTGGACATAAATACCTTTCCTATCCCAAAAGTTCCTTTTTCCTACAACAAAAGCCCCTTTGGGGCGGTGGGGGAAGAGTGGCTGTCGGCTCCATTCCTGGCCTTTGGGAAAGAGTTTAATGTGGGCAGAAGGGAGCAGGGGACAAGCGTATTTGGGGGCTGTTTTTGCTGTCAAGCAGTGTTTGCATTTCATACAGAGAAAAGCATGTCCTGCAAGGGGAAGCACAGCAAAACAATAAACTCATATAATACCTGGACAATCAAAGTGAAAAGAAAGCAGGGTGTAAGAGTTTCAGGTCATGCTTAAGAAAAGGGGTTGGGGGCAGAACAGCAGTGACCTGTTGTGCTAATGACGAGCTGTTAGGAGGCAGTACTGCGCAGCACACCTTCCCATGCGCTCTGACAGGTGCTCCAGATTTGACTTCTCCAAGGAGTTAAAATGTCTTCATGTTAATTGCACGTTTTAATCAGTATCGAGGCCACAGGGGAACCACAGTATTGCTGGGCTCTGGTTCGCTACAGTCAACTAATGGGGAAAAAGGTGGATGGGAAAAGCTTCCCCAGTTGTGATTATCTGCAAGAAGGAGCACGGTGCTTTTTGGCTTCTGCTCAATGCCAACTCAATAATGTTTTCATTCAATAAATAGGTACCGGTGCTTTTGAAAAGAATGAAAGCATTAAAAAGTGCTTAAGCTTCCTCTAGGAAACTGCTGCCAAACCCTCTGTGAGCAGCAATCGCTGGCAGAGGCTGTGTTTGCTCCAGCAGGGGCTACGATGAGGTATCAGTTGCTGCAGATGAATTGTGAATCACGGACCGCTTGCTGACTGCTTTAGTTGTGATCGATTGTTTGTTTGCTTTATTTCCTTACTGGACGGAAGAAAAACTATTTTCTTTTTTCTCTCTGACACTGTTTTGGTAACAAAATTCCCCAAACCAACAAAATAAGGAGCAAGAAGAGGCAAAGGATCCAGTTCTGCTTCCCAAAAAACACCTGAGGTCACACTCCACTGCCAGCAGCTTTTCCCCGAATTCAGGCGATCAGCGACGACTTGCGCCCCGTGTCCTCCCGGGCACACTCGTCCGTCTGCTTCAGCAGCCTTCGGACCAGCTTCTCCAAGTCCTTTCGGGATTTGAGCTCTTCCTCCAAACACTGCTTCATCCTTTTGTTCTCCTACAAAGTGAAAAATAAAGGAAGAAAGGAGCAGTTAATGCCCACACGCTTGATGCGAGGTGCTGCTGTGGCTCAGAGGTGACAAGCTGGGACACGTGGCAGGTCACTGCTGTCTTGTGAGATGAACAACAGGGGGTACTTGTGGTCTGATTTGTTCCAGCAGACCTTCAGCAGAAGGACACAGCACCTCACAGCAGTGCAGCACTGCAGAAGCAATGTGTGAAGCAGCTGCAGGATGGGACCAGGTGAGACTTCTCCTGGGCATCGACCAGCTCTGGCACCAACAAAACCACTCAAATTACCTGCTTCAGTTCCTTGACTTCATCTTTCAGTGCATAAACTGTGTCAACGAGGCTCCTGAAAAAAAAAAAAGAAGAAATGCAAAAATTGAAACGAAAACAAAAAAGAGCTGAAGAGCAGCAAAACAGCAACATCACGGGAGCTCTGTGACTGAGGCGCTCATGGGGAAGGCACTGCCAGCTTCTGCTTTTCTCCATTTCTTACATCTCTTATTTTTTCTCCATTATGGGCATTGGACTGCCAAAGGCACTCCTGCTATTGAGGTCACTCTGGAAATACAATCCAGGAGCATTTGTAGACCACCAGCAAAAATTCAGGGTTCTTTTCTCAAAACAAAACAAAAAACAAAACAAAACAAAAGCCAAATCCTGCTTTGCTCTCTTTAAGTTATCAACAACTGTCTGTGGCTTTGGCTTCCTTGTTTATGCTACTGCAAAAATAATAACAATGGTTTTAGAACCGAAGTGTCTACTTTATAAAAATGGCCCTGATGCCTTGAGGCTGTACTGCAAAAAACAAATGAGGAAAGAATGCACTGCCTGGGTCAGAAGAGGAGGGGGCCAGCACAAGCACCAGATGCTGAAGCTCTGGAGCAGGCTGGTAGCACTCACAGACAGCAGCATGCAGCCTCTCGAGGGGCGGCAGCAGCCTGCTATGTCTGCAGTTAAAAACAAAGCAAACAAAAAAAAAAAAGCCCTTGTTTGGTTCTGTCCTCCCTGCCTCAGTTCACTACAGCCAGAGGAGCTCTGGGACTCGATAAATTGGCTCTCAGGACCTGCACACAGGCTCCCAGGGGGATGCAGCCATGTCAGAGCAGCTGGGAATGTGGCCCTGTCCTTAAAAAGGGACAAAATAGCTACTGGAATAGCCCAGCCTCCCTGGGACGAGGGCAGCAGCCTGGTCATGCAGACCTCCTGACCAGCCCTGCTCCTCTGGGAAATGCAGAAGGAGACAGCATTATTTTTTTTTCAGTCTTACAAAAAGTGGTCGGGCGATCTGCAGCCTCACTTACTTTTCCTCTGTGACAGTCTGGCCGTTGCTCCTTGTTTCCTCGATGATGATTTTCTCTTCCTCAGGAAGAAGGACTTGGGGGATGGAGTCTTTGCGGGAGCCTGTGTGCAAGAATGGCTCATCAGGAAGAAAAAGGGAGACTTTTCCAGGTGCCCACATCGAAGGCAGCACAGCAAATGCAGCCCTTGCTCACCCCAGGAGGGTTAAGCACGGGCTGTGTGTGCTGCTGAGGCAGAGCAGCGAGGGAAAGTTTCCAAGAGTGCTCAGGGCACCTAAAGCAACATCATTACCTATAAATGAAATGATTCGGACAGGGTCAAGAGCTCTCAGAAGAGCACAGTCTCCCTTTTACAAACGTGCCATTATTTAATACTTCAGTGATTTAATTTGACACCTTACCAGCAATGATAAATAGCTATATTTCCAGCATTTAAGATGTTAGATAGGTTCTTATGAAGCAGCTTGTTCTTAAATACGCAGCTGATTGAGAGATAATATTCATGCTTCCTTTCTACAGCTATATGCAACCTGAGATTACCATCAGGTTTTCAGTGCTGACAGCCACAGGCACGGGCTAGGTTTGTTTAATTCCTAACAAGTGCTGGTGAAGTAGCTGTGCCTCATCTGCCCCCCTATCTGCTCATTCTCTGTGTTTAGAAGAAAAACAATGGCAACTAAACCACTAGGTAGATGAAGCTCCCTTATCTTGAACACCACACGGTTTCCTAGCATGAGTCTTGTTGCTGTCTGATGTAACCATGTTTTTTCCCAGAGGGTTATCAGTGTTACAGGCAGAACGAGCACCAACAGCCTGCTTGTGTGCCCACCTGAACTGAGAGCCTGCTGGAAGCCTGCCCCGGTGCAGTACGCCTCGATCACCTTCAGGATCTGAGCATCTTCCTCCAGGGCAGCGGTACCTGCAAAACAGTGCAGACAACATCTGCCACAAAAGCCAGGCGCTCTGGATTCCTCCCTCCCAGCCTTTCTCTTTAGGGACTTGAGTAAGAGAGTGTTGTTTCCTTGACCGACAGCCTTGGGACTTCTTCTAATTCCTTTTTAAACTCCTCCACATTTTCTGACCTTTGCAATATCCTGTGACATGGAGCACACATATGAAAACACACCTCTAGCTGCTCACCTTAGCAGAGCTCAGGCTTAATGCAGCTTCTAAATGCTTCCAAGTAGTTCCTTGGCTTCATAGCCACAAGACCACCCCCAGCCACGTGATGTCATGGTGGGAACGGCACCGAGGGCCGTTGTGCTGCCTGGCAGTCACAGCCCAGGGGTCTGCACATGGCTTGCATTGCCAGCAGCCTCAGCAGCACACGAGCTTGCTGCCGTGTTGCATCCTGTGCCGTAAGACAGGCAGTTCTCAGAGCCCCGGGGAGATTACCGAGCACAAAGAAACCTCAGAAAAGAAGAGAAAAATTCAGCACTTACTTTTCCTAATAACAAACTCTTCGTCTGAGGCTTTTCTCTCAGTTTTCCTTTTTGGAAGAAACTTCTTCATGGTTTTTGGACTTTTGCTGGAGTCCTATGGGGAAACAGACTTTGTATTTAACCAGAACCAAAGGCAGCTCAAGCAAGGGAGCAGCTCAGGCTGAATGCCCATGTTATGCACAATGCATTAGAGAACTACAAAGCAGACAATGACAAAGTTGGGGGAAATTATGTTTTTTGCCTTTCCCATGCACTGGCTCTGTAGCTACTGTTCCCCCTAACAGAGGTGGGCACTGCACCTGCAGGTCTGGGACAGTCCAGGCTCCTTCAGCAGACAGCCCTCAGCTTATATCCTTTGGTCAAAGAACTCAAACACATTCACAGCACTTTGGGTCTGTTTATCACTCTGCGGTCTTTGTTAGAAAAAAATTAAATATTATTTATTTCCTTGACTCAACTTGATTTCTAATTAAAAAAAATAGTTGGCAAATGACATTGCTTCTCAATGCACACAGTTAGTTTGAGAGTACAAAAACCCCCAACATACACAGAGAACAAATGAATGCGCACACAGTTAGGGTTTGCTGTGACTCCACAGGTGAGAAACACACGCTTTTCATCTCCTTCACTGAGTTCCAAGCCTTGCTGATTTGGAGAGAACTAGTACATTAATAGGTTACATGCAATACAGATCTTAAGGAATGACGAGCAGCAAGAGGCATGCCAGGAAGTTTTAGTAGCACAGCCCTAAATTCTTCTTGAGAGATCTCTCAGCATTTGCCAATCACCACTGACTCCCGTGTTAAGTTACTGACACAGCCAGGCAAGATGAGGGGCATGCAAGCACAAGGAGAGTGAACAGCAACAAGCAGTCTTTGCCACAAAAAGCCAAAGAGATGTATCTACCCTTACCTTTAAGATATAAGACATCCTCTACAATGAATATGCAAAGAAAGAGAAGATGAGTGTGAGACACTGATGATTTCACTGACCAAGTCCATTAAATCCACAGTTCTAAAACATTTAGGTGTTAGTGTTGTGATTAATTTGGCACACCCTCTGTACTGGTTTTGCTATCAACATGCAAAGGAGAACGGTGTCATGCAAAACTGAAAAAGTTACATGGGAAACGCATGGTAAGTGGGCATTAATACACTCTGAACACAACAAAATAAAGAGCATGCCTCCTGGGTTAGTAGTAGATTTCTGTAATGTTGCTTAAGAGAATGGTGCTTAAAACAGGCTAGTGCCTGTATTCCTGGTGCCAGTGCTGCAGCCCTGGAGATGAAGGGATGCTGTGCTCTGCCCAACCTGTGGCAATCCCCAGGTCTGTGGCTTCTCAAAGGGGATCCTCCCAGAGGGCCCCTGCCATCCTCACTGGAAACCTGACAGTACCAGGCATCAGCATGGCAGGATGGCCCTGCACACTGTGGGGAGGGTCCCATCCTGTCCCTGGGATGCCTGGCACAGGGAGAAGCATGGTCTGGCCAGCAGAAGTTACAAATCCCACTATTAAAAAAACCCTTCACCTAATGTAAAGCAAGCCACTGGAGAGGGGGGGAAAAAAAAATGTGGAAATCATCTGTAAACCTTTTTCACTTTGCTAACCTGAATCCGGACACACCACTTTACCCACAGCACCTGTTCTGTCATTACAAATGATTACTGGAAACAGAACAGGAAAAATGACCCAATTTCAATGGAAATAACAAGCAGTGCTGCGCGGTACGCAAGCAGGTTCTGGGGTTTCCTGAACACAGCTAGGTATGAGGAAATGCACAAGACTGTGCCATCCCTTCCTACACTACCAGAAGCCAATTAAAGTAACAATGGATGTCTGAAAATCTCTAATCTTCTCATCAAACTCCCCCACTCCCTTCCCTGCAAATAACATTTGAAATTTTTGTATTTGTTCCTTATCTCTTCATTATAGAAAGGTGACTTGTGCCAGGCTGTTAGCATAGTTCATTTTGTGCCCTACTTTGATTTGGGGCCAACAATTAAATTTATTTCACATCTGGCATCGCAGGCTGGCATCCATGGGTTGCACGTCCATGCCCAACGCAAGGAGGTGGCTGAACAGCTTTTCACTATCTGAGGACTTCGTAGCCTCAGCAGTGCCTTTAAATGAAAGCTCATTAGGGGCTGGGAGGTGCCTGTGATACCACTGCTCCCATGACACCACATTTCTGGTCCTTCCACATGCTGTACGCAGCCCTGTCCTGCCCCTCAGGGCTCCCTGCCTCCTGCAGAGCCCCTTGCCTCCCTTACACTGAACTCCTGCCGCGCACGGTGGGGAATAAGTGAGAAACTGCAAAAGACCATGGTATCAATGATATCACTCAATCTGTGGTTCTGGCCTCCACTACAGATAAGTATCATGCTTGAACTTCCACGCAGAAAAATTTCTCCACTAATTAAAGCCTCTCCCTGTATTTTAATGCACCATGCAAACACAAGACTGTTCAGTCTACATTAGGGATTTGGAACATGCAAAGGCTACGGGTGGTTTCCAGCCTGCTCATCTGGTTTCAGATCGATTTAATTCCCAAAGTGAAATGCGTTGTTTTATGAATTTTAAGAAATAAATTTATCAAAACACCACAAAGCTACCTAACACCTCTGCCTGGAGCACCGGGCCCACAGCCCCCTGGCTGCTGGGCTTTCTGTTCCTGAGAGCTGGGGTGGCTGAGGCAGCCATGAGCCCCCTCCCTGTCCTTGTCCCCATCCCTGTCCACGTTGGGAGCCCAGGCAGTGACACTCCCAGGCTGCTGTAGGCAGAAAGGCCGGTGACTCAGAACCGGAGTGCTCATTCAGTAAGAGGAACGTTACCACGTTACTGGTGAGTAATCCCAAAAGTTTACCGCAAGGTAGGGAAGGACAGCGCTGCAGTTGCAGCAGGGGGTGAGAACAGGAGCTGGGGTTTATTTTGGATTTCCCCATGCTGCCTCCTACCCCAGGCTGGGGGTTGCTGCGGGGGATGCAACGCCCCAACTGCAGCATCCCAGCAGGTTATGGGTGTACGAACGCTGGCCCTGCAAACACACATGCTCATGCTTCACTTGCAGCTCAAAGGCAGCTGCAGCGACAAGCATGCATCACTCGTTTGCACAGTGTTTTCTCTCAGCATTCCTGTTAACTAAAGGAGCAGTAAACCTACCCTTCTGTGCCCTTGCAATGGGATGAGACACCTGGACACAAGGGCCATGAAATCACGGTGCTCAGCACGCACACGGGATTACCTCTTTGTAACTCAGCGCTGCAGATGGTCGGAGCGGGGGAGCGGGACGGAGGCAGCTCAAGCTCCAGGGCTTGAGGATTTTGGGGGGCTCCAGGGGGCCACGGATCTGTCCAGTTGAGCTAAATGGCTGAGAAAAGAGATGAGAAGCAGTGATGCTGTTAGCCACCAAACAAAGCAGACAAGAAGAGAGGGATGGACAAGGGTTCACCATGACCACCTTTGAGAACTTAGGTTGCAACAACACTTGGGCAGGATATATGAAAAATGGTACGAGCACTTCACAGTTACAAACACAACTGCAGGAAGTTTTATAGCTGTATTTCCTCAATATCACAGCATGCTTCTGGAAAAGGATCAGCCAGGGCTGAGGAACAACGGGCAGCAGGCAGGCTGGGAGGCAGCACGCTTACCGAATGAGCGCTCCAGGACTGCGTTTTGGACACGGTGTTGCAGGTCCCTTTGGTCAGCCTTTGCAAGTGGTCAAGCCATTCGTGCAAGTCCTGGCTGGTGCTGCAGGACACGGTGATGCGCTCCATCATGTTCCCTGTGGCAGAGGGCCAAACAAACAGATTTAGCAAGAGGTAGAGATGCAAGAACACAAGGGGAGCTCAACTCAGCACAGCAGCAAGTGGCTCCTCGGTTTGCCAAGTCCAACAGCTGCAAGATGGGCAGAGATCACAAAGATGTGACTGCCCATCCTGCTCTGGGCAGCCAGTGGCAGAAAAGCCAAGGGAACCAGCACTGGGAGAAGGTTGCCTCCACCAAGAGGGAGATGCCCAGAGCTGGGATAACACACAGTATGAGAGCAAAAAGGAAAAGGAGGACTGGTACCACTGGTGGCAGCTGCTGCTTGCACTGGGGAAACTGCCCCAGGCAGGGGTCACACTGACCTGCAATTTCAAACATGTGCTCGTTCCCTTCAGCATCTTCCAGCTTTGTCAGCGTCATTCCTGTTAGAGGCAGCCTTCCCTAGGAGAATTGAGGAGGAGACAGTGTCTGTATCTGCTTCCCACGTGGGCGTTGTTCTGCTGCTTTCTTTCTCTTTGGGAACCATCATTAGAAACTGATTTGTGAAGGCCTCAGACTGCAGGAAGAGTTGCCTCTAATGTATGGATCTATTTCCCTGCACAACTAGGTCAAACCCCTGAGAAGAGGCTCCCATGACAACTGAGTCATCCTTAGCTCACCTGCCACTCTTTCTATTCATGAAGTGCAAACTCTCTTTACAAAAAGAAGTCAGGACTATCAACTCCCCCTGGTTTTTCTGAAAGCCTTCCCAGCCCCTCTGCTTTGCATGATGCACTGCTCGCTCACCTTACTCCCACTGGTGAGTAAAAATCTCAGAACTCAGCCAAATCCTTCCCAAACCTTCACTGTCTGTCTCATCACCCTCACATATGACAAATGACATGAGAACACAGTTGTGCTTTGTTGCTGGAGGAAGACACGCTCCAAACAGCCTGATGGCAGCCATTCAAAGACACCCAAAGCTCATTGTTCGGGGTGTCTGGGCTTGTTTACAGCAGGCTTTATAATGGCGAGATATTGTCCAGAGACAGCGCAACACTGCCAGCCAGCTGCTCAGGACACCTGACACACACAGAATTCTTGAGAACAGCATGCAGGACAGGTTTGGTGTGGTTTTGTGTTCTAATTCCAAAGCATTCACACTCTGCAGAAGGTGTCTGACCAGTTGGCAGGACAGAGGTGCTTGCAGTGTGTCCTGGCACACATGGCAAAACAGAGCCCTGGTTCCCAGCCCATTTACATAACAACGGAGATTTAAGGAAGTAGAGGATTTGAATTTGATAAAGAGATATCTGATATCCTTTTTGACACCTAATGCTTTGCAGCTTCAAATTAAGCATGCCTACCTGATAGATGAACCCACTCATCCGTGGGCTTGCAGACAGCATGAGCAAAACGTTTGAAAACAACAGGAAATATCGCTCTTCTTTCTCCTGCTGGGACAAGAATGTAGGTTAATCCAGTTTGCAGCATATCACAAGCACTTTCCTCCAGCAAACCAAACCTGCTGCAGCTGGAACCACAGTCTGAGAGACCAACCCCAAAGCAGTTATTGTGGATTTTTCTTTACAGCATCTTATTTCTGTGTCAGCTTTCCTGAGCGAGCACGCTTACAGTTTTGTCTGCATCCTGCTGATTCTAAAGATATTACTGACTTCCCCTTCCCATCATTTCAAAGTGCCTCAGAAGACCAAGACCTAATGTCCCCAGCATTTCACATCCCAAACAAGACTTGGGGACTAGACTCTACAGAGCTTTGTTTTACAGGTCTTCTCTTCCAGGGAAAAGTTGCTGTAGCAAGGAGTAGATTCAGTGATAACAGGCACCCTCCCACCCAGCAAATACCATATGTGCAGTATTCACGGGTCTAACAGTATTGGTGAGCATCTGCTGAAAACACAGGTGTGATGTTTTGGGACCAGCAATGGGTTTTGAAGGGATCCCTCCCTCCAGTTCCCTGCAAAGCACAGTCAGCTCCGGAGCAGAACGTCACAGCAGCCACCGCGCTGTGCACAGGACGTGGCAACACGATGATGCTAACGCATGCTGTGAAGTCACTCATTTCTCAGAGTAAGTCGTGGGGGAAAAGAGGGAAATTAATGCACTTTGTGACACCAGGATACTTCTTTTGCTTGAAAAGTGTGTCACTGAAAGGCTGAAGCAAAGCTCTCGGGGCTTGGTGCCTGCCTCCAAAGACATGCACAGCCCCAGCTGTGCCGCGTTAGTACAGATAAAGCTATTGATCAGCATTGCTTGTGAGCACTTTGCTGGCTAGGGTCAGGGGGCTGCCCCTTGCACAGCTGATCCCATCAGCAAGAGGGTACTGGAGTACAATGTCTTCACCTAGGAGATGCACTCACCTCGCTTCCCCCACTCTGCACCATAACCTGGGACATGTAGATGATGTTTCCCATCGTTTTTATGTCCTCTCCTTCCCAGCGCTGAATGGATTCAGAAAGGATCTGCAGCTCAAGTTGTTTCCTCTTCCTCAGCTCCTGGCACTGTGACTGGAAACCACCACGGTACGTTTTGTTAGCAGAGGGCAGATGTAAACCCAAACCATCCTAATGAAGACTGTTTCACCAGCCATGCTTGTGCACGGGCTCAGAGCTACAGGGATTGCACCACACACAGACTTTGACAGCAGGGTGCAGGGCTCCAGGTTTTACTGCTTTACCACAAAAGAAACCCAGAATGATGAGAAAAACTCAGCAAAGGTCGATATTATCACCCAGAGTTACACATACAAAATACTTGCCACCTTGTGAAAACATCGCTACTTTTCAACCAGAAAAGCCTGCTCTGGCTCTGCTTCATGAACCTTGTCAAAAATCAAACCACAGTAATTTATGATGTAATGAATATGTTAAAATGTCAAAGAAATTGCAAACTGCACTGAGCAAACTTTTCTTTCCAAACCAGTTCTACCTCTGAGAGTACAGGGTCACATTTTCCAAACCGAGATAGCCACACAGTTAAATGCTTCTAATTTTGCTGGTGTTCAAAGAGATTCATCCAGTTTTGCTGAAACAGCAAAAAGTTATCCTTGCTGCAGTGCACAGCCCCTAAAAATCAGATGGGCAGATATTTTCCTATCAAGATCTGCAAAACCAAAAGTGAGAACTTGGCACGGGATGTCATCAGGGCAGTAGAGAGCTTCTGAAGCTGCCATAATCCAAAACACTGCAGCGATGCTCACAGCTGCGGGCTGGTAGAGCTCCACGGAGCAGCCAGCTACACAGCAGCCTTCAGTGAGCAGAGGACAATGCTGACTGAGCAAAGGCAGCCCAGCGAATCCAAGCAAAACTTGCTTTAACTGACCCTTCTGCCAATGGGGAAAACTGCTGTGAGGCCAAGCCTGGGCTCAGTTTTCGCTCGCTGCTGGGTTTTAACAAGCCCTGGCTTCTGATGGAGATTTTCCTCCTGTCAGACTCAGGAAAGGGGCCAGTTTCATGCAAACTCTTTGACTATCCAGACCTTCAGGCACTCCCAAAGGACGCGCACTGAATCTGGTCTGAAAACACACAACGTGGGGGGAACTTCCTCTGTTCTTGCAACTGCTGGGTGCTTCACTAGCTCCCTGAGTGCATGAATCCAAAGCTCCCAGAGTGCAAATTCGTACAAAATGCACAGCAGCCCATCATGATCTGAACAGAGGCACCACATGGCAGGGCGCTGCAGTCACTGCCCTGCCTTCACCTCTCTGGTCCCAGACACCACAGGACCATGGCAGATCACAAGGAGCATCCCCACCCCTCAAACCTCAAACCCACCCTGAACCCCTCTGGTCCTACCATAACTACACTGAATTGCTCAGTGCACATTTCAAGTAAAAACAGCTGTCACTTATGAGCATTCCCAAAGATCTATGACATTTTCACAATTTAACAGAATCATTCCCCTACTTATCTGCTAGAAGAAATGGAACGGGAGTTGAGTTTCTAAGTAAATGTAACATGATCACCCTTTCCTGTTTTCTATGAACTTTCTCCTCCTCATCTTTTATCTGCACTGCTAAGCACTGAAACCTGCATCTGCCCTGCTAAGGAAGGAAGTTGGACCACATCTGGAGTGGTGATAGTGAAAGGTATTTAGTGGCTACATAGAGAGAGAGATGATAGCTTTTATAATAACTGAAAAAAGCTTTGCTAGACAAAACCTTTGTGCATGTGGATGGCTTTCACTCCTCTTTTTCATCTCACTGCAGTAGGACTTTGAGGGGTGTAGGTAACACAGCACACAGAAATAGGGTTGGTATGAGCCTCTGACTCATCATTTCGCTGCTATTTGTCCCTTCCCCACCGACGGCCACGGCACCAGGAGCCGCAAACATGCACCGTGGCCAGGGCCTCCTGGTGCCTGCAGAACAAGTCTTAATAAATAGTGTCAAGCGGCAAATGATTAGGGTGCGAAGGCAAAAGGAGATGAAAGGCACCCAGCCACCACCACTACCCACACACAGCTTTCTGCAGCAGCATGCAGAGCTGGAGATCTCTGCTGCTGGAACCACAGAGCCAGTATGCAACTGCTGGAAGATGCAACCAGAGGGGCACTTCAGGCTTGGAACCTGAAATTAAGAGTCTTTATCAACCATCTTTTCCATTCTAAAACATCTTTTTTTCNGACAAATGTCAGGCTTGACTCATCCTTCATGAAATGCAGCGCTCTATTTTAAGAATTGCCACCTACCACAAGAGACTTGAAGGATGTGACGGCTTTTAAGACGTCTTCGTGATCTGCATGCGCCTCCTAGTGAAGGCAGAGAAAAATCCATAAGCCACGAGCAGCAGAAGCCCTGCAAAGCACCATTATGTGCCCAGTGGCCCCAGCACACCCAGGGCTTGCAGGGCACCAGGGGCAGCCCAAATCCCCCCCCCACCACCACCCTGCTCAACCTGGTGTGTTTTAAAGCAGCTGTGCAATTCGCTGCTATCTGCCTGTTTAATGAGTGTGAAGTGGCCAGAGCAAGAGTAGAGATGATTTTACAAAGCTTAAAAACAAAATCAATTCAAATGGGCAAATGTGCAGGATGGATTTCTGGTTTCACGTTTACAAAGGAAACTTCTATTTGTGTGCAAGATATTCCAGCCATTGTGTCAGCAAGGGTGCAATTCCCATGAGCATCAGTGGGAGCTCCAGCTCTAGGTTTAAGGATGGGCACATCTTGGGCCAAGTGAGGGGGAAGCAGGATGCTGCCTCTCATCTCTGGCTGCTGCTGCATGCTGGCAGGCTCCCAGCACCCTGGGCGTCCTGGGCCCTACATCATAAGCTTTTCACCATCCAGAGCTCGTGCCAAGCAAACCATAAGGTGTTCAGGCTGTGACAGAGCTGCCCCTGCAACTGTCAGGGGCTGCCTAGGATCACTTCCCTCCGAACCCAGGACAAGGGCTGCCCTGACCAGACCTGTCCCACCTCCAGCTGTGCAGCAGAACAGGGAATGTTACATGTTATGTATCTGCACTGCATACAGCTGCACTGCACACATCCGCACTTCTCCCAGGGCATCACTATTTAAACCTCAACCCTACTGACTCATGCAATAAAACCTCCACTCCCACACTCAGCTTAGAAACCAAGGTGACGTGTGTGTCCCTGAATCCAGTGCCGACCCCCCCAAAGCATCCTGCGATGAGCACACAGCTCTCTGCAAAGCTCAGCTCTTCCCCCACAGCTCAGCTACAAACCTGACCTCTCCCGCTATGGTGCAGGGTCTCATGCCCTCTCCTGAGCTGGGACAGGGATTTGAATGATCATGGCTAAGTCTGCTGAGTAATTATCTACTAATTAACACTGGAAGACGGAAAAGCAAAACCATTTAAAGACAGCCTGTTATTTCTGCTTTCCTCACCTCCTGGCACCCAGGGGCACTGCCTGCCTGGGGTCCTGCATCCCACCTACCTCCATGTGCCGCTCCAGCTCCTGCAGCAGTGTCACGTATTTATCCAGCCTCAGGAAGGGTTTGCTGAGGCTCGTGGTTAAGATGAGAATGCCTGGGTTGGCTGCACCCTGGCTCTCCATGAACTTCTCCAGCTCATCGCTATAAATAGAAACAACAACAAGAAGCAGGGCTGTGTTTTGCTGCCTCGCATGCTCTCCTGATGGCCAGAGCTCTGCTCTGAGCTGTGCTTTCCTAAAGGCAGTCCAGCCTCCCCTCCAAGCAACCTCCTGCAAACAAAGCAACACAAGACCCCAGGGATGCTGCGTGGTGGGGGGTGTTTGTGCACGTTGTGTCTGCTGATGGCTGCCTGCCCTCAGCACAGGGCTGTTTGTTAGGCTGAATTCAAGCTGGATTTCAGCAAGTATGTAACTATATTGTGAGCTTCCATTATAAGAAGGGAAGATTTAAACAGTATGGCTGGGGTCCTGGCTTTGACTTTGCTGCAGGGAGGACAACTAAGCTGCATTAGGGAGGACACAGTTGTAACCTTTCAGCTTAGCACGCTCTTTAGCATGACCTTACACAAACAAACGCGTCTGCTCAAGTGGGATGTGCTGAAGAAAGGTGGTGTTATTGCAAAGCAGTCAGCCAGCGGAGCAGCAGCTCAGTTACTAAAGTGGGTAACTCTGAGTGATTTCATGAACCTCCTCCTTTTGAAACAATGTGCCCACAGCGTTGTGCCACAGGGCAACACCTTCCTATCAGCAGTATGTGAGCACTGCAGCCACGAGTCTGAAGCAGCACCCAGGTCCTTCAGCCTGTAACAAGCACAGCAGATGCTGCCACAAGGGCTGAGGGAGGCAAACAGACCTTGCCTCTCCTTTATTCAAGGTAAGAGAGCACTTGCACACACAGGCAGGGCCTGTGAGCTCACATCGGTGCATGGCAGAGCTGTAAAAGCTGACTGAAGCAGCAGGAGCTGTGTCCACAACAGGATGAGAGAGGCTATACTGGAGCCCAAAGTTTTCCCAGCAGCAGGATCCCATGCTATCTCCTTGCCCTGTTGTCAACATACAGGGCAAAAGCCATGTCAGCTCATACACTAACGACAAGAGTCACTTTTTAACAGAGGAATTTCCGTTAGCATCTCCTCCATCACTCACCTGTGCTGCGTGAGGACGCTGACTGCGGAGGGGTGGTTGGCGCAGTACGTCAGGTACAGGGACCGGAACTGGGGCATCAGGTTCATAAAGCAGCCTCCCACGCGCTGCTGGTTCTCAGGGAGCCTAGAAACACCAACACACCACTATTGAGGCTCTTCATTGCACCCTGCAGCTATGAGGTGCTCACCCATCTGCCCAGGAGCCACCTGTTGCAGGAGAACACTCCCAGGACGCTGCACAGCTGGAGCACCCAGCCAGCACCCACTTCTGTCACTTGAGGAGGAGGAGGAAGGTCCTCAGGTGGGACTGGGTTTCTGTGGCAATACTGAGCATTGCAGCCCAGGACACAGGGTGACCCAGCAGAGGGACGCTGCAGCCCCCTGCAGCTGGTCCCCAGGGGAACCATTACCTCTGATAATTTGCTCTTTGCTCACTGGCAACCCCCATCTCCAGGCCTGCCAGATCTCCCACCCTGCACGTGCCTGCACCTTTGGACTAGTGACACTTTAACGTCAGGTGCTTCAGCAGACACATTTACAGTAGAAATGTCAACGTTTCTTCTACTTCCTGCCAAAGCACTACCTCCTGCTTTTCTTCAATCCTGTTATTTTCTTCTATATTTAACAAGCCTAAGACAGCAGCCAGGAGGAAAATTAATGAACAGGTCTTTCTATTATTTTTAGCCGCAGTTTAATAGCTTAACACCCTCAGTGCTGTGGCATAAGCTTACTTAGCAACATCTTCCAAGGCTTGGTTCAGTGTTTGCTGAAACGCACTGATTTCTTCCACATTTCCCAGCAAGGATGCGATGTCCACAGCGCTGAGCCTAGAAGAGTCAAATCACCAATTAGCACCAAAGCAGAGCTGTCAGGATAACCCCATGGTGTCTGCAAGCAGCCCTTCTGAAAAGGCCCAAGAATCTGTTTCTCTAAATACGTCACTGGGCATGGGGAAACACAAAATCCGTGATCTGTGAGCTACAGACCACAGCCTCCCAGAGATGTCTGCTGCCAAGGATTACCTTAATTGGATTTTAATCACTTAATCATGCTAATCTTCTCAGATGCTTAGCTGTCTAATGGACACAGACAGATGGAATTTCTTCCAGGGGCAGAGAGGGAGGTGTGTGTGCAGACACAAAGACAGCTTTGTCTTCATGGGCTCCTGCTGTGGCTTCCCTACATGAGGAGGGTCCCACAGAGCAGCCCTTCAGGTAGGGGTTACTTTGTTCATTAAAGTTGGAGTTTTCCTAGCCAGAAGTAGCATGCCTGCTTCTATCACCCCACTTCTGTCCCTCTCTGACACCCCTCATTTCAGCCATTTGCTGCTTACAAGGCAGGTGGGCTGAGAGCAGAGGGAATTTTCGCAGCTGGAGATATCCCGATGTGAAGATCTGGGGCAGAAAGGCAAGACATGGAGGGAGTTTAAGCAGATCACTTCTTGCTTGGTAGCAGTTTGGGTTTAGCAAGAGGCAACCTAACCAGAGGAATGCATGTCGGTGATCACTAAATGAAGAGATGACTAGGAGGTGCCACTTGGGGCTGAGAAGTCACAACAAGACAAATCACAAGGAAGAAGCCATGCAAGGCACACTGCCAGGAAACATGCAAGCCAAGACAGTCACACAGGAGCTTGCAGATGGATGGCAGCAGCCAGCCCTCGACCAGACAGAAATGCCCATCTCTATCAGCTGAGCACCTGCATGACTGCTGGGGAACAGGAAAGAGCAGAAACTTGTACAAATATTTGTTTGATTTTTTTTCTAGCTCACAGAGAAGTTGTGAGGCTTTACAAGAAGGGCGGTAACAGTCCCTAAGCATTCAAAAGCAGGAAAGTAATGAATTATGGTCGATTTTACAGGGTTCTGTCCATGTCAGATGCCCTTATATCTTACTTATCATAAGACTGGAGGGGTCTTAAGTAAGTTCCCAGAAGTGACTGTAGTTCCTTCGCATAATCTCGTTCTGTTTCCAGAATATTTTGCAATACCTAGGGTGAGAGACAGAGCACTGAGTAGATCTTAGTACTAGGGACTAGTCAAAGGAACACAACATCAGCTTCCAAGCGTGGAAAACCGCAGAAGTGTATTTTAAGTTCATAAATACATCTAAATTCATTAATGTGGAACCCAGAACACTCAGAAAAGCCCTGGTGCCCAATTTATGAATTTTATGTCACAAACTAGGGGAGGCCTGGACAGCAGGTGTTAAGGGCTGCTCCTTTTCCTCTGGCAAATCATGAAGGCAACGTGAGTTCAGATCTGAGCTTAGTATTTGACCTCCAAGCGGCTCATGGCTAACCCTGCATGCAGAACTGGCTGACAAGATATGCAAACAATCCATGTGTGCATGCTCCCTGGGACCACTGTTCACACGAAGGCAGGCAATGATTTAAACACAGCAGTGGCCAGAATATGGACGGCTCCTGTGACAGCTCAGACCAGGGTGCAGCTCAACAGCCACTGCAAAGATGTGCTGAGTTCATCCTGGTCCTGCTACTCCACCTCAGCAGCCAATGTGCCTCCAGCATGAGTTCGGCCTGGTCCTGCTACTCCACCTCAGCAGCCAATGTGCCTCCAGCACAAGTTCGGCCTAGTCCTGCTATTCCACCACAGCGGCCAACGTGCCTCCAGCACAGGACGTGGCAAACCTACTGCCCTTGCCCGTCCAGTTCCTCAATATGGAAGAGCTTTTCAGACAGTGCAGGTGATTCCCAGCTCTCTGAAGATACTGGTTCTGCTTTGCTTTGTCTGTTTAGACATACTGATGAGCATGTTTCACCTCCAGCAGTGAGAGCCAGGGATGCCCACATGTAGGCCTTTTATCTTGCTAACCCTCCAGGCCTTAGTGAGCCTGGAGGCAGGCACCTGCCTCTATGCCAGACATCACCACTCTGGTAGCAAGGTGGGAGAGCAGCCAATGTTCTCCTACCCATTCTGCAGCTGCAGCTCACAGCCTGGCATGCTGATCTGGCCCCAAACCAAGCCAGGTTCACGGCCCAGGCTGGGAGCTGGGGCTGCTGCCTCTTCTCAGCGGTAGCAGAGGGCACGCAGCTGTGCTGTAACCCAGTCAAGCCCAAAAAGGGATCATGGGTCACAGCCCCAGCATGGATCACCTTGCACTGTGATGTTATCTTCTCATCTTTATCAATGGGAGACAGCAGCAGGCAAGGGAAAGGACTGGAATGGAGACATCACACCTTGTTTTCCAACCCTGATCTCAAAGCTGCCACCTCTGCTGTGTTATCTCAGCTGCCTACTCGCAGTCTCTCCTCATGACATTCTGCAGCAACTCCAGTTTGTGGTTATTGCCTCGACAGCCCCAAATCAAGGAAATGGCAACAGCTGCATTTAAATACAGAGTCTCATCCCCAATTGTTACAAATTGCTTTGGTGATTTCTAAGGGAAGGAGCCAGTTCAGAAGATTAATAATATGCTACTTATTAAAATGTATGATCAGCACTTTAAAACTTACCACAGGGTAATAATTCTTTGTCAGCTGAGCGCTTTCAAGTCCTTTTAATGCTTTGGGAGAGAGTGGTTTATCTGTACAAAAAAAAACATCAATAAATCATACAGCACAGCTCTCATTCTAGCAGGAAAAGTCACTGCTGCATCATGTCCAGCAAACATAACATCACCCCTGTAAACACAGAACTTCAGTTGCAGGGTTGATTTGTCTGCTTCAGAAAAGTCATGAGCAAACTGACAGCAACCCGCAGGTTTGCTCTGAAATCCCTGGCAGCAGCCCAGTGCCTGGCACTGTTTGGAGCTACGGTGTGCCTTCACCCAGCCCACAGAATCTGAGCTTTGAAATCGGGTGTCTATCAGCTGGGCTGGATGCAGCGCTTCGTTCCAGGCAATTCACAAGGCACTTGAAGCCAACACCAATCAATAAGCTGAACCCTGCCCCCTGCAGTCATCTGTGATGCAAAATCTGTGAATGAAGGTATGTTTGAAGAATAAAAGCTCACACAAACCTGGCACTCGATTCTCGTCTTCCTTTCTTTATGCATTTGCTGAATTGCTGTGGATGCCACATGCGTGTGCACGCACAAACACTCACTCTCACCCCAGATCCTGCTCTGTTGCTCCTTCCCCAGAACAGCACATTCCCTGCCAGCAGGCCCACCGCTGCGGGCTGGGCTCCGTCCCCAGAGGCACACTCACTGCTGCAGAGTCCCTCGGAGGGCTGCAGAGCAGCCAGGCCAGCCTTTCTCCCTGTACATGCTCAGGGAAGGCAATTACTTTCACATTGATAGCAGGGGAGAAGCTGAAATTGATAAATTTAGCTGCTGGGAAGCACAGCTCGGCATACTGTCTAATTATTGCCCTTGTAGAGTTTCCTGTCACTTCCAGCCAGGAGCTCTGTGCCTCATTTAAAGGCTCGGAGTTTGTTATTTCCACCCAAAGGGCACGCTTAGGACACGGTGGAAGTGCAGACACCGCTGACAAACAAGTGACTCTATTCAGAGTGACAAGTCTCGCGCTTCGGAGGCGAGGAAGGCAGCTCCACCGGCTCGCAGCAAGGGCTGCTCCCCCCGGCAGTGGTCACGGCTGGTTAGCTGATGCTCCCTGCATCCGTCCCTGAACTACAGCCACGTGCCCTGGAGCAAGAGGAGACCGCTCCTCCGCGTTGTGCCTGCACCTCGGGCTGAACCCTGCTCCCGTCTGAAATGGGAGGGCCAGGAGGGAAAAGCTTTGCACATCAAAAAATCCAATGGGCTCAACTCAATGGGCTCCCGCATCAGGATCAATGGGGGATTCGTCCCCTGCCTCAATGGGGTGCTGCATTTCTTCCACTGACTTTCCCCATGGGACTGGATTTTGCTTTCCTTTTATAAAGCGCTGCTCTCCTCCACTCGCTGACTTAATTAGTGATTCCTGGCTTGTGCCAGACGAGCCTCTGCTGCAACGTCCTGCTCCAGCTCAGACATCATCTCCCAGAGGGAAACAGTGGGAGATGAGATATCCTAATAAAGATTGTTTCATTTAGAATTAAATAAAAACCGACCTAATTCTGAACATTCACTCAATAGTTTTATTCTTCCTTCTTTTGCTTTTTTGCCTGTGGTGTGGGAGCAACAATATCTAACAGGGTTGCATGTTTCGCAGCCACTTTTCGTTCCACTCCTGATGCCTCCCAGTGCCTAAGGCCAGGGCTGATCCTGTCCTATACGAACAACACTGAGCACAAAACAGCTCTTTGTCTATGGGAAGCCCTAAAGGCACATCAAGAAATTAAAGCTGAATTTTGTTAAAAAAAACAAGTTTACTGTCACACGACAGCCTCAGAAGCACAAGAGGGTGAGCTGCCTGAATAGCTATGTAACACTACAGGGCAGCTGGCCAGGGGCATGCTTCACGTCATCCTCACCCCACATCTGGTTAAAATCACATCTCAGAAGATGTTAAGGACACTCAAGACAAAGCTCAATAAAGGCAGATGTCATCAGACAGACTGTTCCCTCACTCTCCTTTTCTCAGTATCGCCTGTGGCTTCACAGCAGAAGATGCATCTGGGGGAAAATGCACTATGTGAAATCAGCCATGGCTACGCACAAAAAGAGGGGACCATTCTTTATGGCCACGTAGTTTTTGTTTCTTTCCTCATGGAGATCGTGAGCATCCATTCCACCACTGCCAGAAATGGCAGGCTCGAGGGCAAATGCACTGCCTGAGCGAGGCCTCTAACAAAAAGCCAATTCTGTGCCTCAACACGAGTGACCTGACAGCTCCCATGACAACGGGAGGCAAGCAGCCCCAGCAGCATCTCCAGCCCCATCCTGCAGCGACGTCCCCACTCCTGCACTGTCAGGGCTTGGCAGAGCGATGGGAAGACATGGGGAAGAGCACAAAGCAGCTCTCAAACAAGTCATGTGAAAGACAGGGCTTTCCCCTCCAGCGCCATTCATACTTCCATTAGCACTGCTGCTTTAAGCACACCAACAGCCCTTAATAAATAGCAGCAATTTCCCAAAGGCATAAGGATCTACACCGCATTATGCCGCTGTCATTCAATCAGCCCTTGAAAGCAATTTGCTTACCGGTGGATTTGATTTCTCTGACGTAGTTGCTTGGGAACCAGCCTGTTTTTCCATTCAAGGTCCCTTCCCACCAGCCCCCTTCTTCAACCCGGGTGACATAAATAATGTCTCCTTTGTTAACGGAAAGTTCATCCTCATTGGTCTGCTTAAAATTGAACCTGGCCTTTACCACCAGCTGATGGCTGCCATTCTCGGTCATCTCCTAAGGAAAGAAACAAGGAAAAACATCGGTGGATAGCCCAAAAAAGCAGAAGCCACTAGGACAAGCCATTGTTCTTTGTTGTTACAGCTGTTTTTTTCAGAATTGCACTCCCCAACAGCCGTAACATCTTGCTGTCATGTAAGCATCCCGCCAGAGGATCACAAGGTCCCTCCTGAGAATTAATTCAGTCTCACAGTGCAATGGGAACTTGATAAGCATCACCCTCCTCATTTCCCAGAGAGGAGCACTGCTATTTGAGAAGCCACCAGACCCTGTGCACCTGGAGCAGCAAAGCCATGATGGAGACCAGGGCACAACGTGCTCAACCCAGAGGTACCACTGCCACCCCTCTTGATAGGACGTTAGATGAAGGATACCACAGGCTTGGACTGCCTCCTCAGTGTCCGTGCTGACTGCGAGGCCGTGCCACTGGAGTCGGTGTGGGCACCTCCAGCCGCGGAGCTAAGAGCCGATGGCTGCGAACATGGCCCTCGGGACGGCTGATCTGCAGAAGCAAAAACAACGTCTGAGTTGTACCCAGCTGGCCACAACCCCTCTGCATCACAGGAAAGAGTGAAGCCCACAAAGGAAACAAGGACAGGGGATAACAGCTGGAGGAGCATCTATCGGAGCACAATCCCCAAGTGAGGATGGTTTTGCTGGGCTGGGTTATCTCTTCCGTGATGGAAGAAGTTGAGCTGCAGCCCAAGGCACTCCTACATATTCCCACGGCCACATATCCAATTGCAATATTCCTTTTGAAATCCCCCTTAAAACTGCTGAAAAATAGACTAATGCTTAGCCCAATGCTTCTGGGATCCAACTAAACACTGCCGAAGGTGTTTCAAAGGTTAGCTCACAAGTGAGTGCTCTTAGGTCACCTCTGCAGCTGCAGCGTGGGCTTCCCCACAGCGCGGGGAGGAATGCGAGCAGCTGTTCAGCACAATCGGTCTCTATTTAGACAAGTCCTTCTGGGTTCATCACACAGCTGAGAGAGGCTGCGCGCAGTTCTGATTACTGTTCATGGACCGCTGCCACGAGCCATGTGAGAGAGGGATTCAGAGTCCTCCAGGGACGGGAGCACCACCCCCAGCACTCACAGCCCATGGAGAGGATCAAACCATCCTGCAGCTCTCTGAGCCGCTTCCTCCAGAGCTCATCGCTCTGCAGACTGGTCCCTGGGCTTGATCCTGACAACATATGCCAGATACTGGAAATAATGATGCTGCTCTGACACAGATCTATTGTTTATCGTGAGCGATTCACTTTTATATTGATACCAAGAAACTTGCCAGCGGGTAACAAGTTTCATGGTCACAACTGCCCTGTGCTGAGGTGGCATCAGTGGCCTCATCACAAAGAGCAGCACCAGCCCTAAACCTGGGTGGAGGCTGCACAGAGGTTAGGTGTTCCCAGGCACTGTAGTTCCCAGCAGTGCTCTGCTGCTGTACCTCACTCCACAGTGTGGGAAAACCACCAGATCACCACCTCTCTGTGTGCCATCCTGCAGGAGTGAAGCAACAGCTGATGTTATCACTTCAGGAAACTGTGCGGATACTTTGAGATTTCCTTCGTTGCTACTTTTTAGATTTAAGAAAGTCTGTACTCCAGAGAAGTTATTTTCCGCCTGTAGCATGGAGCTAGCATGCCCACAGAGCACAAAATGCCCGAGAAGAGCAGAGTGCTGCCTGCAGGCATCGCTTTGCTGGGGGTGCAAGTGCCCTGCATCATGCTCAGAGCTCTGCTTTGCACAGGCTGCAACAGCGGCAGGTGACCAAGCCACCAAGTGTGTGCGTGAACCAGCAGACACAACCGCCAGACTGCTGTGCCCCCATTATACTCCAATCTCAACTTCAATATGGGAAAACCATTCCAAAGGGGAAGTTCAGTGGGAGTTACAGGAACTCAGCTGGGCTTTCACTCTCCCAGGAGGATTTTTGCTTCAATAGAAAAACGACCTCCTTAGATCGGACCTGCAGCAACACAAACCGCGAGCTCTCTGGAGGGGGGGCTGCCTGCTGCTGTGTCTTTCTGCACTGCCCTGCACCACCGCAGCAGGCCCACCATGACGCCTTCCAGGTGCCTCACACACCAGCAGACACCACGCACAGGTCTGTCTGCTCCCTGCTCCAGCGCTGGACAAAATTCGTGTCAAATCAAGCGTGCCATCAGTGAGTCAGCCCTCTCCCTTGCCCTATTGGTCACACCATTGCCTGATGACCAGGCAGCCAATTCCCAGCTCTCCGGATTGCGGCAGCAACACCAAAACCTCTCGGAACGGAGAACCCGCTGCGCAAACGCAGGGTTTGTCATTTCTGAAGCACCCTGATATTTGAGCAAGAGTGGTTCCAGCTGCTCCCAGCGGCTCCCAGACCGGGAGGAGTGGCCGGCTGCCAGTTGGAGATGTTCTTCCCTTGATTCCTTCTAAAAAGGGAGGGCGTAGACCGCGAGTCTAGACTGCTCTGCTTATTCAAGCAATCAGCCACAGTCCCACGGAAATGACTTGGTTACTGCAGATTCTCTGCTTCTCCCTGCCCCTCCCTATCTTCCAAAGCTTTATAAATATCTGCAGCAACCTAGAAACAAATGTAAAACTGACTTTGACAGTTTGGCAGGGGAGCGTATCATTTATATTGCATCATGACAGCGTCCTATTTTACGCCTGGTCCAGCATGGAACACTGCTGCCATATGTTGCTTAAACTATGGTTAAAATAGCTGTGTTTTCTGCTCACATTCCTACACTATTTTAGGCAGAAGAACCCAGCCCGGTCCATCACAGCTGCTTTTCCTCTCCTGCCCTCTCTTTCAGATAAAAGCTCTGTCTGGCTGCTACCTGACAGACAGCGGAATACTGGACCCGGAGCTCACACACCTCACACGGTGCACAGCGAGCTCCACGAAGACAGAAGGATTTGGGCTTCGAGCAGCTGCTCAGCAGCACCTTCTCACACCACTCCCCAGCCTCCACCTCCCCATCACCACCCCTACACGGCGTGGATGCTCTGCGGGAGGGCTGGCAGCTGGGGGGCTGCTGAGGATCCGGGCTGGTCCTGCTGCCCCATGCCGCCCTCAGCCCCGCTGGGTGGACAGAGCAGGCCAGCTGCAGCCGTGGTTTGTAGGACACAGGCTCCTGTTTCTCAGGAACTTGGCCAAGCCACCAAAAAGCAAACTTTTTAGATATGTATTTATTTTACCCCGTGCTTTTCCCAAGGGTGCTCTCTGCCTGAGCAGCTAATTATATCACAGGCATTGCGCTTTTTAACATTTAAACAGAGAAAGCATATGCTCAAACAGATGTTTGCTATGAAACCAAGAGGATCCCAGCTCCCTCAGAGCCCCTTGGGGAACGCGTGATAGAAACTATTCCACAGCAAAGCTGTGTCCTGAGCTTCACCCAGTGATTGCAAAACCTGATTTGGGGCTGCCTATAAGGGGACTGCTGAATGATGGCACAGCAGCCTCCCCATCCCATCCCATCCCATCCCATCCCATCCCATCCCATCCCATCCCATCCCATCCCATCCCATCCCATCCCATCCCTCTGCCCCAGCAACACAAACACAGGCAGGAGAGCCTCTGGCTCTCTTTGCTTTCAGAAAAATGAAGCTCATGTCAACCATAATTACAGCATTGGCTGCCCAGGTAATTTGCATTTTATGTCCCCACTATATGGAGCTGTGGGAATTTCCTACATGGGGTCACTGGCTGCTGGGCCTGGCTGCGAGGAGATGTGCTGAGCACCACGGGCTGCTGGGGAGCGAGCTGGCAGCGGGGCTGCAGCACTGTACGCACACACGTGTGTGTATATATGTTGCTGTTTATAGAATATAGTTTATATAATAGCTTACATAAGTATAGTATATATTATATATAGATCACAGAATCACAGAACGCGTGGGCTGGAAGGGACCCTACAGCCCACCCAGGGCCCATCCATGGCCTTGGGCACCTCCAGGGATGGGGCACCCACAGCTCTGGGCAGTGCCAGGGCCTCACCGCCTCTGAGCAAAGAATTTCCTCTTAACACCTCACCTAAATCTCCCCTCTCTCAGTTTAAAACCACTCCCCCTTGTCCTATCACTATCTGCCCATGTAAAAAATGGGCAAAAGGGATTTTATAAAACCTTGCATCAGAACAGAAAAGAGAAGAAGGGAGGAGAGGGTCCAAGTGCTGAGGTTGTTTAAGTGGACCCCAGAGCACTGTACCAACAGCAGAAAATCCAAAAGCAAAAAGTAAACTGAAAGAGAAATGAAACAATCGAGAAAACCACTACAAACCAAACCCAGACAAAGCACTATATGGCAGCAGAAAACCTTCCTGTGAAAGGAAAACGGTGTTTGGGGCTTTGAATTTTTCTACTTTTGATCACCTAAAGCGTAACCTCCAGCAAAGGGAGCTCTCGTGCTGGCGCTGGGTGTGCAGCGCTGTGCGTAACCCCCTCTGTGCCATGGGGCAAGGAGTGCTCTCAGCCTGGGCACTCCCCAGCTCAGCACCAATGTGCTCCTCAGCCCCTGGGTGCTGGGACAGAGCGGCCCACAGAGAACAGCTGAACATTAAGGATGGAAAAAAAAGGGTGATTTGTGCTGCTCCAGCAGCCGGCACCGCACCGAGCACGGCAGAGCAGCCACCAGCAGCCAGTGCCAGCGCTCAGCTCCCCGTTACGGGATCCGCAGAGCCCGGAGAGGAACATCAATACAATTGACTGAGCATCTGGCGATGCTGTTTGTTTTGACATCCAGTAAAGACGTGACGCAGATGGATCTGTTTTTCTGCGGGGCTCTAAACCACACTATCTGAAATCTGACATTTGTGTCGGGGAGATACACCGTCGCCGACACGGAGGCTCCTTGATGCTGACCTACTTTGAGGTCCCCTAACGCCGTCAAAACTGAGCAGAGGAGCCCGACTGTAACCCAGAATGTTGCTTTGTGAAGTGCAGGCAGCAGCCAGGCAACACCGCATTTATACCCAGAGTGGCAGGAACACAAAGCACTGACCCCAGTGCCCAGCATCGGGCGCACGGTGCTGGCAGCACCATTTCCCAGCCTCCAGGAATCACCATAACCCATGAAACAAGGAAAAATAAGCCACCCCCGTGTGTATATGAGACAGCATTTGAAAAGACAAGAGAAAAAATGATTTCTTCTTACCTTCAGTAGCTTTATTCACAGCTGCCAACGTACTCAGGACCTTGCAGAAGCGCTCTCCGGTGTACAGATCCTGCGGCTCAAACAGCTGCGAGAGGAGAACTCGGTCAGGTCAGTGCCAGACATCTCCCTCCTCCTCCTCCTCCTCCTCCTGCTCCTCGCAGCATGGCGGTGCCGAGCGGGGCTGCAGGGCCACGGCGGGGCCCAGCGCTGCCCTCTGCACCCACCGGGACGCGGGGTGCAGGGAGCTGCCTGCAGACTGGGGCTCCCCTGCAGCCGCTGGGAAGGTGACCGCGTGCCTCCAAGGCAGGAGAGCTTACGTTGCTATTTTGGTTGTTGAGAGCTAAAGAGATTGAGGCTGTACCTATATATATATATTTATACACACATGGTTTTAACAGCAAAAGAAACAAACACGGCGTTTTCTGCTGTTGCAATACAGCATATGCAATGCATTGATGGTTTTGTACAGGAAGGCAGAAAAAGGTGGTTTTATGAGCAGGAATTCCGTGTAGATTTTGTGCTGCCCAGACCCAAGGGCAGAAGAGCAGCGCAGAGTTCGGCACAGCATGGGGTGGGTGGCTGGAGAGCGAGCCCTGTGCACCCAGCTCAGAACCACGGCTGCCACAAAGACCGGGGCTCCCCACACACACATGGGAAATGCCCCCGAGCTCAGACAGTGCACAAAGCCTCTCCCTCACAAAGGGACACAGAGAGCCCCCAACTCAGTGCCCCCGGGGCACCCCCCGCTGCCCCACAGCCCCACTTGGGCTCATGGACAGAGCCTGCACCCCACTGAGACACGAGGTGCTTCTCCAGCTCTCCTGTCCGACACCAGCCAGAAATGCTCCCAAGGCACTAAGGAGGATATGCTGTTAACTACAGGAGCATCAATTCCCTTCAGGGCAGCACTGCCCCTAGTTAGGCCCTTTCCTGAGCTCCTGGAGCACTCTCGGTGCGTTCCACAGGGGCCGGGACCAGCCCTCCTGCAGCCCGGGATGCTCCCAGCGCTGCTCCCCCTGCATCCCCGCAGCAGCGAAGCCCAAAAGGGGCAGCACAAAGACAGCTCTTTGTCAGGAGTATTTGTAAGAACTGGCTCAGCCACTCGATACCGAAAGGCTTTACCCAAATGAAAGCAATTCAGTCCTTGCTCAGGGAACGCACCGCACGGCTCGCACCGAACCCCACCTCGGCAGCCCAGCTCCCATGGGACACACACAGCCCAGGGCCGTGCCTGCTGCTGGGGCTGCTCCTGCAGAACGGGGGACGTGCACGGCGCTGCCCGAGCACCACCAGCAGCCCCCGGCAGCAGCGTCACCGCCTCCGCGGAAAGGGAGAAGGGAACGGAGCCCCGGCACACGCTGACCCCGCTGGCGGATGCAGAGTTACAGCAGCACCTTCCCCTCCTGCCAAGGGGTGCGGATTGCCAGGAGCACAGCTGCAGCATCCATGCATCCCATCCCACCCCATCTCATCCCATTCCATCCCACCCCATCCTGCTGGTGTGCCATTTTCTTGGTCGTATCTTTTTTTCTTCCACTTCGGTAAATCCAGAAAAACGAGTCCTGCCTCAAATGAATGGCACCTTTTATTTTTTCCTATGGAAGTGGAAAAATGCATCCCTGATTCTTTAAGGCTTAAAATAATGCTGCGAGCTTGGAGCCATCAGAATGATAAAGTCCTAAGGATGGTGGAAGGGATATGCAAAAAGAAACCTCAGCCTGAAAGCAAGCCAACAACTTTGAGGACTTTTCTTCACGGAGAATTCGTCTGGAACGGCTGCCGTGGAGCACTGGGGCTGCGCGGAAACCTCCCCGGGGTGAGCTGCAATGTAAAGGGGCTCTGCAGCTCCTTCCAGGATAAACTCATCGTACAGAAAAGTCCTCATGTAGAGCTAAAAACCACTTTTTCCAGGGCACAATCCATCCCCAATTCTATTCTTAACCAAAAGACAAGCCGGGAGAAAAACCGAGAGGGAAAGCCCTCGGCTAGGAGCTGACGGAATATCAGGCGGGGGACGCAGGAGCCCCTCACAGCCGCGGGTGCCGCCTGCGCTCCGCTTGCAGCTCGCCTTCCCCGCTCCCAGCACCGCGGCGGAGCGCCCGGGGGGACCCGCGCTGCCCGGGATGGGTCGGAGCCCTGCCCATACGCATCGCGCAACCTCCAAAAAAAAAAAAAAATCAAAGCTATACATCGCCAGCAGCCAAAATGCCAGGAGGTGCAGGGAAGCCGGGGCTGCTGCACGACTCCGGCAATCCCAGCGGCGGCGGTGACACCCCGACACGCGTGGCAGCGGGTGACGCTGAGTCCCCGCCGGTGACAGCCGTGGGGAGGGCACCGCTGGGGTGAAGCGAGGATGGGTCACGGGTGAGAGCCCCGGAACCACGCGTGGGGTGCGGGGGGTACTCACGGCGGCGGGCGGGCGGGCGCGCAGCCCCGGGGCATCGCGGCGGTGATGGAGGCTCTGCGGGGCCGGGGCGGCCGCTGCGGCTCTGACCCGGAGCCGGATCGCGGCGCGGGGAAGGGGAAGGAAGGGGAAGGGGAAGTGCCGGGCGGTGCCGCCGCCCCGCTCCGCCCCGCCGGCAACTGCGGGAGGAGGCGGCGAGGAACGGGAGGTGGAGAACGGGGATGGGGAAAGCGAGAGAAAGGAAAGAGAAAAACGGGCAAGGGAATCGGGAAGGGAGATGGGAAAGGAAAGGCGATAGGAAAGAGGACAGAAAAAGTGAAGGGGAAAGGGCAGGGGGAAAAAAAGGAAAATCCAAGCTGCGCAAGTGGCGTTTCAGCGTTTCCGTACCGCGGAGAAATGCCGCAGCAGCGCCCGGGATGAGCCGCGCTGGGGGCGGGGGTTGCGCTCCCCAAAGCCCCCGCGGCCGCGCGGAGCTGCAGCGCGGAGCGGCTCTGAGCCCCGTGGGAATGTCACCCGTGGGAATGTCACCCCGCGGGCTCCGGGCGGTGTCTGCGGCACGGGGTCACTGCTCCGGCACAGCCGGCCGCCTCCGGGGCAGGGGCTCTCGGTGCTCCCCCGCTCGGAAAGGAGCGAAGCCGCAGCAGCACACGGCGATGAGGAGCCGGGGGTGGGTGGGTTTCCCCGCGCTCCCTAACTCAGCCCAGGTGCGGTTTGGTGAGGACTGCGAGCACCTCCGGCTGCAGAAACAGCCTCAGTTCTGCCCAATGGCAGCGGCTCCGCACGCACTGTGATCTTTCTGGACAGTGGTTAAATGCAGGTATTGATTTGTCCTGCAAACACCATGCTTAATTCACAAAATCCAGCCCTTACCACAAGTTTTGTGGTTGAATCAGCAACAGAACACTGCTGCTGAGTGAAGGTTAGGATCTTGTGCTTCTCCAGCAGCAAGCGATGCTCAGCTGTTCGGCTGTTGTCACTGTGTGCACAGTGGTGTCAACAGCAAAAGAGAGTGAATCATTCCCACTTGTGCCCTCAAGAACAAGCTAGGCCAGGAGCTTTTCACCTGCTTTGTTTTTTCTTTTCCCCAAGGCTCCATCCGGCCCCTGGGATGGCCCCTCCTGCCCTCAGCCCGCTGTGCCGTGGCAGCGCTCCGTCGCTGGACCAAACCTTGGATCGTGTACACAGCTCCGAGGCTGAAACCAGCAGGAATAAAGCACAGCCAGGGTACCTGCACTGCTCCTCAGCCCAAACCACCGAAGGATCCTCCAAGGATCCAAGTCAAGCTCCAAATGCCCATGTCCTCTGCCCAGGCCTCTGTGTTCTGATGGGATGGGATGGGATGGGATGGAGTAGAGTAGAGTAGAATAGAATAGAATAGGATGCTTCGATCAAATTCCAGCACTGAAAAGCAGTAGGAAAAATTTAGACACAGTCTCATTGTTTCACCTAATTGTCTGGTTAGATGTAGGTGTTGGCTCTTTGCTTGCCCCCTTTTTTAGGGCTGACACATAGGAAGCAGCAGATCAGATCTCTGCAGGCTTCAGCCCAAGGCTGGAGCTAAGGACGGGGCTGTTGTGCATGCCCTGCCCTGAGATGGCTCTCCCAGCTCACAGCCTGTGGAGCCCAACTGAGGAGCAGGAAGGTCACACAGCGTCCTTCCCCCTCCTGTCCACTGGGTCCCAACGTTTTTCACTGCTCCTGTAAACCTGGAGAAGTGCTGCCTGCCTCCCTGTGCCTCCCTTCCGTTTCCTAAGGTTGAGTTACCAGGACAGCAAGGATGGGTGGGAGGATGGCACGTGCACAGAGCTCTGCAGGAGGAACCCCTCTGCGTGTCCCCGAGGGATCTCCCAGGCAGCAGCTGCACAAAGGTCTGTGGCACACACACCCCCAGATTTAAGGGGCAGGATAAAGGCAGCCATGGCTGCAGCACAGTGTGACGCAGCCATGGGGTGCTGGGAGGGATGCTGCTGCCATGTGTGTTTCAGATTCCCCTGGCTGAGGCCTTTTGTACAATCCCTATCCAAAGCAAGTTCTGAGCTCTGACTTTCCTCACATCCTCGTTTGCAACAGGGGCAGCTCTGAGCTTACCATGCATTTGTCAGCCTCAAGACAGGAGAACCAGCTCAGATCCAGCACCACTGCTTCACAGCGAGGGTACCAGAGCTCTCTGGCACTCTACTACAGCTGTTGCTTTTTGGAAAATCTTGGATGCAAAATTTAAACTCAGGCTTGAGGGATCTGAGCTTTTATCCGGCTTTCGAGGTCTCCTTTCGCAGCAGCCAGGACGGGAGCCACGTGAGCACCATCAAAGCCACTCCGAATTTGTCAGAGATTTACGGGGTAATAAATCAGAAAAAGAAAAAAAACCTTAGAAATCTCGTTTTAAATTAAACCAAGGGATATAAGGGAAGGTCACAGCAGCACCCAGAGCTGGATGCACTGTGCTGCTGGTCCCTAGTGTCTGAAAGCTGCCAAGTGACTCCATGTCACACCCTGGCTTAAAGGTGGAGATGCTAAAGCACAGCTGTTGAGGACTGCTCCTATCTTATCGTTGAGCTATTGAAGACTTCTATTTTTTGCTATTTTCCAGCACAACCATAATGATTAGTTTTTAAATAGAAAAATAATCTCTGAAGAGCTGAGATCACACGGCCGAGCAGCAGCCGCCTGGCAGTGCTGATGGCTGAGTGGGGGGCTGCAGGTATCTGTCTGCTCCCACACCACTCTGCTGCAAAAGGCCTTCAGCTGTGGGTTACTGGGCAACAACAGGCCACTGAAACGGCTCCGCAGTGAGCAAATTTTCATGCTGGTTGGCTGCAAAGATCTGAAGAGAAGAAAGGCTCTTTTCTTGCTCGGCCCTTCAAAGGAGAAGTGCAGGAGCAGAGTTGTTGTGGGTTGGACTTCTCACTGTGGTGCGGGAGCGTTCTGCACAGTGCCCAGGGATGCTGTTCCCTGCTGCCTGCAGAATTTGTCTTCTCAATATGTATTTTGTTCACAACATTAGCATTTTAAACAGCACAGTGACAGCTCTTAATTACAGGTTTCTTTTTTACTGTAGGAAATCCAGCGTGATACAAAAGTCTCTGACATGCATCTTAAGCTCATATGCATTTAGTGAAAAATGTCATGGCAAAATTAGCTGAACTCTTAAGTGATTTATTGAGACTGATCTTGCAAATCTGAACTGTGTTTAGGCATAAGAATCTGCATGTATACAGGAGCAGGAATAGGCACTGAAAAGGCAGCCTGTCTTTGTTATTTGTATGTACTATGATCAATTTAATGTTATATTTTTGGCAGGATTTCATGCAACATTTGCAAGGGGATGAACAATACTGCGGAACTAGGAGTATTTCACCTCTGTGCTAAAGCAGGGCTGAAAACTGCAAGCCCTTGTCTCCACTAATTCAGAGAAATGTAAGCAGATCCACACTGTGTAACTGTTCAGACAGCACTCGTTATTGCTGCATGCATTTCTACCTGGCCACTTGGACTCTTCTCAGGGCTGTGGAGGAACCTGTTAGCTCACAGGGAACACTCCAAGTTCTCCAGACAGAACAGTAAATGACCCATCCTCCTAATTTTGTTATCAATACAGAAGATCAGGGATGACCGCCAGCTTTGTCCCTCTGGCACTTGGCTTCCATTCAGGCTTATTAAACAAGCACGATACGACAACAAAATGGTGCAAAATAAAATAACATAAAAGCCGACTTACCTCCACTTTAAGAAGTGCACAGCCCTTCAAGAACTCCTGGATGTTACCGATGCAATCAGCTTCGTTTTTAGGCTCCAGGCAATACTAAAGAAACGAAATCCACGGAGATGGTTGCAGTGCCTCCCGTGTAGCCCCGAGGCAGGAGGCCTGCATGGATATCGACATGTGCGGTTTACACGGAATTAGGGAAGCTTCTGAAGGGGGCGGGAGGGGGTGGCAGGCAAGCTGTCGAAGCAGGAAGAGCCACAGGAGGAAGTGATGCATAAATCGAGATGGTCGGCATCTTGTTTTGAATGCCAACATATGACAATGTCCTAAATGACAGTGGGAAACTGACAGCTTCTAAGAACATACCGTCCCAAGCCATCCTGTATAAGCAAAAGGAGCTAGCAAGAGTGGTTTCTGCATAATAAATAAAGGCCCCTATTTTACAAGGTAGAGGACATCTTAATTTAATTAAAAAGGTTCTCTGTTTAGCCATTTCCCATCTCTCATTGGACTCCTTCCCTTTTTTCCACCTGCATTTACTTAGCACATGGTTGCACTGTCTGAATACAGGCCTCAAGATTCTGTAATACGGCCCCAATCCCAATGGATTCGCTGGACTGGGAACAGCTCAAAAATGGCATGGATGTAAGGTTTATTTATCCCCAACCTAACTTTGTTCTCTGGTGAACTTCCTGATTAGCAAAGTATTTACAGTAGGAGTTCTGAAAGTGTGTATTTACACTGCTGAAATTGCTGGTATTTACGTAAATACAGACTGCACGACTGATTGGAAACCCAGCCACTCTCATCTCTGGTAGGCCCGGTATTTCCTGTGACTGCACGAACACGCGTCAACTCAGCCAACTGCGACCTTCCGGGGTCGTTTCTCTGGATGTCAAGATTAAAAATCAAAGAACTAAAGCTGAACTGTATTTTGCCCTCAGATAGAACTAGTCATTTTCACAAATCATTACTGCTCATACTGCTTTCCAGAGAGAAGCATCGCTCAGAGTGACCCGCGCAGTTTGGCCGAGCAGTGCCCCGGCTTCAGCCAGAAACGCATCGTAGAGGAGTTACCTTGTCTGCAGATCCCGGAAGCAGCCGGTTGATGAGCTTACAGAGCACAGTTCCATCCTTCAGAGAAGTTTTCAGGAACTCCTCCGGATCATCCACTATTTTCTTGGGGGAGTTCAGAACTCCTAATGAGATCAGCCACGTTACGGTTTGCTCTTCTGGATTCATGGCTGAGCCTCCTGCCTCCAGCGCCGTGCTGTGCTGCCGCTCGCGCTAACCCACATCCGCGATTACATCTTCCTGCCTCTTTTGCTGGTTGCACAGCTCAAGTGTGAAACTTCTTTTTTTTTTTTTTTGCTCAGCACCAATACTCACCAAAGCTTAAGAACCAGAACTACAGTTACTCTAAAAACATCATTTTTACAAAGTGGATTTTGGGGTGCTCTGTTGGAGATACAAGTGAAAGCTGATCTTCAACTACACATGAAAGTTATTGAAAATACAAGTACTTTATGTGGATACTTTATTCCACCAACAAATCTTACTTTCTCCTTCTGCCAGATGCCACCCTATCATCTGGTAAACTTCATCTTCGTTTGTGGCTCTTGCCCAAAGTAGTAAATGTACATTTGTCTTAGTACTGAGATATTTTCAATGTTAAAACTGAACTTCACACTAAAGATGACTGGGGGAGAATGCAGCACTAAATAACATTTTTCAACTTTCTATGGTAAGCCTTGTTAGTAAAATTGCCATTTTATAGTAGTTCCCTATTTTCAGGATCTGATTTTTGAAAAATGAAACTTGAAGGGTAGGGAGAAATAAAACAGCAAAAGGAGAAACTACATAAATATGAATGGGTTTGTGTCTTCTCTTTCCAGGGCTTATGGTTGACTCTGGGACCTCCCTAAGAATCATTTTCAATAGCCGCCAATAAGAAACCAGAATTGCCTTTTTAGGGTTAGACAGACTTTTGACCTCTGACAGGATGTGGGGATGAGTTCTGTGTTATGTGAAAATACAGGTAACACATAGCAGCAACCCGTGTGAATGAAGCTACATCACAGAACTGCCATCTGGTAACGTGCATATACAGCAATCTGTGTGTGCAAAATGTTTCAAATTTATGACTCATTACAAGACTCTTTTCACCCCCCTGTTCTCGTGAGCACTACCCTTGTTTGTAGAAGTGAGTACTGGCAGTCTCCACGTTCACAGCCTGCTTTCTTTTCCCATATCTGTAGTACATAAGACAACTGGCAATGCTCATTCATCTACTGGGTGCAAAGTACATGTACAAGAATGATGTATGCCATGGAAGACAGCCACTTCAGACACCTGGTCAGAACGCTGAGTTTCTGATGTACAGAGCAAGAGAAGTATTTCAGTAGAGAGAAAATTACATACTTGCCTCACTGAAGTCCATGTTACAAACATGTACACTTAAGAACTCTTCACCAACCACCTCCTCCAAAACAATTTTTTTTTGGTAGACGGGGTTTTAGAGATGTATGCCTAATGTGCACAAGGCTGTTGCAGCTCTGCCCATGTTTGCAACTACTGTTATATGGAAATATTTCCCACATCTTGAGTACTTACCAAGAGTCTGAAAAAGTGAGCTCTTACATATTCAGAAAACCCCCAAATTTAAGGTACTTCAGACAAGCCACTTCAAAGCCAACTTTTAAGTGTTTCAGAAAAGCATCAGGACCCAACTCGCAACCTTCCAGTTTGCTCATCCACTCTCACATTAGAATTGATTCTGTATCAGAACCCAGGAAGGTTCTGAAGGTACACCCACCAAGCAAGGAACAATTTGTCTGGTCTTTGGAAAAGATTACTTAAGAGGAATGAATCAAATGAACTGTCAACCATCTCTTCTACAGTCAACCTCTACCCCCAAATTACCAATACATCTTTATTTGTAGCCCAATTTACACCAGTAATGACTATATTGCAGTATTAGTGGATTCTACATCAAGTTAACCAATGGCATATGCAATCAGCAGTAGGAGGCAAGGCATTCTAGAGTTTTTGCATACAAGTCACTTTTATGCAACTTGCTTTTTTTTCAGTAATCACTCAATGCAAATTCACTGGATTATTTTTGCAGTATCTACCAATGTTTTACATTTAAACTATTGGCTCTCAACATTGAAGTCTGAGGCAGAAAGCATGAGAATACATCACTGATGTATATTATGTACCATTTCAGGAACACGTCTATTTTTTTTCAGATGACTCATATACTTGCATTAGATTTCAGCTAAAATTACCTGTTTTAACCTAAACAGCAGTACTCAAGACAATAGGCTGAAAAAGGAGTCTCTTATTAATAGAGTATGACTCTTCCTTGCAGAAGTATGATGTACTCTCCAAGACCACTTGTAACAATAAAACACCACTACGTAATACTGGTCAGCAATTGCTTCTACCATGAGAAGTGTAGCTGAATAACAAGAATTTATTTAAAACAAACTCTTAAATCATTTTATTTAACAGTTTGTTTATTAATCCTGGAAAATACTGTAGTTTTATCCATTTCCTACTTACAGGCAGTCTACTCCTAGAATCTGTCACCTGCAGCTGAAGTTTCAAGTGATATTCTTAACCCAAAAAAATGTTCAATCCCTAGAAAGGGTACACATGCTTTTTCTTCATTTGCTACTCACTGTAAATTGAGAATTGTTTAAACAAGTTTATGTCTACTGTAGAAATAGTATAAATTTTATTAGCCATGCCTAAGTACTTCTCTCAATCTGAAGTTAGCTTTTTGTATGAAAATTCTGATGCCTGAAGATTGCTCTCACATACACTGGCACATCAGCACATAGGCTAAATGAATGAAAACCAAGGCTCTATTTTGAAGAAAATCATTTTGTTTCTATGGAATTATACACTTGCTAGGAGATGCACTGCTGGCATCTACTGGAGCTTTTTAAGTACACGTAAGAACACTGATCATTCTGGGGACTCATCACTAATATTGTCTCAGTATTTCCTTCTTTCCTCTAATCCAGAAGGCTCTGACAATTATGAAACTGTTAAGAGTAGTGTAAAACTTCTGATGTTTCCTGGTGAGGAAGATTTGGAGTTATTCAGTCCTCTGCATTTTAGAGGACTATACTCACTCTCCTATAACTGGATCTTCCTTCAGAACAAAGGAAAAACACTGCACATAAACAGCAACCTTGAGTTTTTTTCTTGTGCAGAATCTACTGATGCATGTATACTGACTGAAAATAAGACTCATGGCTCCTGGAAGATATTAGCTACAGGAGACAGTAACTGCTTTCCATCTGAGAAGGATTTCTGTGCAAGAGATTAGTAGGGCTACTTTCAAAGTCAAGTCCCTAAATTGTAACATAACTCTCCGAAACAAATACTGGGTAACACCACACTCAGAAGTCAAGTTTTATCAGCTGCAATTTGATCCTTCAATTTTCCAATGCATATCCACTGCTGCACTGCATTCTTCCAGTCTGAAAGAAAGGAAATTCAAGTTACTACACTCTCAGAAAGCAAGAAACAAAGCCACATCACTGAGCTATTTTCGCATACACAGTAAATACATTTTAGTTATTTCCAAACTGTCCCAAGAGTAAAAAATATATCAGTAGCTGTATCTTTATTAACTGCAACATGGCCTACTAAGGACCAGTAAGTGACAAAACAAATCTAGTAAATTGAGAAGAAAGGCCTTAATTTTCAAAGAGAAGCCTTTTCACTTGCCAGGAGTAATTAATTTTCCAATTCCAGGGAAGTGAAAGAGATACAGAAAACTAAAGCTAATATAGCATGCGTGTCCTAAGAAGTTGAAAACATTTTGACACAATCTATATGATGATTTGGTAAAACTTTTTAAAGTCACCTAGGATGTTGCATATTAAAGATATTATGCCGTCTCTTTGTTAGAGGACTCATGATCTGGACCGGTCTCAGACTTTAAAAATTGACTCCTAATATTCTTTTTGCAGATATGGGAGAGTTCACTTTTAAGCCATATTTCCCTAATTCACCTTGGTGCCTTATTACTGACATCACTGATTATTCAATGAAAAAAAGTGTTTTTTTCCATCCTTAAAAAGGCACTTGATAGTTCAGTGCCATTTCCAATAGGATTTAATTATTTTAACAGTCACCATTTTGTGACTGTGCCAAAAAGTGCCACAAAGATGAGGAAAGTAACACTTCTTGTTTGTTGAAATCTTATCAACAGTAAGAGCAAAACAGAAAGTTGGTCAGGTAGCAGCTTTTCTTCATTTAACTATGTCCTTTATCCAACTCAGAATAGAAACTACACATAATAGTTCTTAATTTGATCTGAAATAAAATCCAGTACCCTAAGATGAAAGAGGAATTTGTCAGGAATATGTACAAAGTATTACTGGCATATTCTGACGAATACACTGCATATGGAAAAAACTGGAAGCAAACTGAGGTCACGGTATGCAACAGAACCCATCCTTCATACAAGACGGATCTTCCCTGAAATCAATGACGATGAGTCAGACAAACTGCAGAATAAATTACAGCTTTTTCTTTACACCTTTTTAAAGTTGGCTCTCAAAAGCAGGATGTGAAAGAAGCAGCAGAATGTATTTTTTATATTTACTGAGTACTTTGAAAACTCATGAAAAATTATATTAAAAAAAATCTGGAAAATCTTCTCCACATACACACAGTTCTAACATCAATACTTCCTTCAGAATAAGGATTTGCATGTATCCCTCATTTAAACTAGTTTTTAACAGGAGTTGCACACATTAATTTATTTTATTTTTCCCAAGACAATGTCAGCAGGACAGTAACTACAGCTTTCTTTTTTTGCTGGCAAGTATCAGCAAAACAGGACAGCCACCATTTCACATGAGATCTGAAAAGCTCCATTTGAACATGTACTTGTTTCTCCACTCACAGAAAAAAAAATCATTTTAATGTGGCAGGCTTTTAAGTCATGAAATGCAATTGACCTACAGAAGTTTTAAACTATTTTTAAAATGCATACGTCTGCAATTTAATCCAAGGACCCTCACTGAGATTAACTCCTAGTCAAAGACTATGCAGTAGTTAACAACACTGATTAAATGTCTGTACTAGCAACTGTTCTTCCAATTCAGATTTTTTTTTTTATCTTCTTTTATGAAGACTTCTAGACTTTGTAAACTCTGAATCATTATTTATGGTGCATTTGTAATCAACATTTAACATCAGCTGTTTCCAAACTGGACCATTTCTGCAGATAAGACATCTTACTGTCATTTCTAAATGACAACTAAAAGCAATTAAAAACCCTGCTTTGACCTCCTCCTCCAAAATTTGCTTTAAGAGTTGAATTACTTAGCCACCAAGAACGTCCACCCAACTCTACATAGAACTGTACAGCTGGTACACTAATACAATAATTACCTGATCTATCGATACAGACACCACTCATCTCTGCCATCAGAACAGATGAACCAGAATTACTTCAATAGCATCCTCCAGAAGTTATCATCCTGCAATCAAAATAAGATAAAGCAAATTGAGAAAAATACAGTTTACAGTACAAGTCAACACACAGTCTTTCCCCTCCCCGTTTCAAGAGTCACAAGCTTGGCTTTGCAGATTAGTCTGTTGCAAGTTTTACTACTTCTCTTCTAAGTGGTGGAGGATTCACTGGCTTGGAATGGACTGGAATGACTTAGTGATAGGTTGCATGGCTTATGGATTCTCATTCCTTTTCAGTGGTGCACTGCCATGTTAAATCCATAAGTTGATCGGCAAAAACTGAGGACTAAACAGAAGTACAAAGCCTTTGTTTTTAGTTGGAGGTCTTCACGTATACTACATTCAAGAGCATCTTTTGAACTTCATGGCTTTACCTGAGTCATAACAACTTGCCACAGGTTCTGCCACATGTACTATCCCTGTAACGCAGTGTCAAACTGAACAGTCAGGCATCCAACTAAACGTCAAGTTTGCAATGGCTTGCTTCAAACTCCCAATAGCTGAGATGGTATTTGTCAACCTAAACCAATTCCTGATTTCACAAGTCTTTTAATTTTCTTAAAATAATAGCGTATGTAGCCTGTTTATGTATCTTCACTGAAAGATACAGGGCACAAAATACCCCCTCCCAACCCTACTTCACAGTATTCTGCCTACAGCGAGCTGCATTCTCATCCTTAGTTTCAAAATTGGTGCCATAAATGCTTTTATCCAAGAAGAAATGTTGAATTTGGAGAACTTCTAATGTATTGAAGTATTTCGTTTCCTTTTATAAAATCTAGACAGCACTTCCATTGCCATGACGTGCAGCTTGTTTTACTGTACTAGAGGAAGACAACTTGGTTCAATTTTGATTTAGACTGAAAAACTAGTTTGCTTTGCTTACCATCTTTGCTGTTTCACAGGCATTTGATGCTTTAAATCAGCTGTGGAATGCTGAAAGTTTCACTTGTTTTTAGGAAGCCATAAGCCTTTGAGAAGTTGGAGAGAAAGACTTCTTTGCTTATCTTATTTTCTCCTTTGGAATCAAAGATGTTCCTTTAAAAGTGAAACACTACAGAGTTGCAAAAATTTGAAACAGTATGAGTAAGCATCGCTTTGCAGCTTCTTTGATGGAATTGGTCAAACTTTTTTATTTTTTTTTTTAGTTTTACAGTATACTGCAGCTGACTTACATGTACATGGTTCATTTGAAGGGGAGAACTTTTAAAATTCCCCACAAAACATGAGGAAGGCAAAAAAAAAATAGTATCATCCACTTGCTTTTTCAGGTTAAGTGACTGATAGCCTCTTTTTTAACACAAGGATCTGAAGGCATTTTGTACTGGGAACACTGACTTCAAATTCTAGACAAAAACAAACTTTTTGTGGAATATCCCCACCGCCCTCCACACCACAAACAATACTTCAAGAATGAGATGCTGAATATGCAGAACAATTCAGCTCCATATTAGATGGCTGGATGTTGTGTGGAAGATCTTAAGAACTGCTTGTTCCACTCATGAGGAAAGTCAGATGGGAAGGGTGGCATTTTAGGGAAACTTTACTTTGAAAATTACAACACTAGTACACAGCTCAAGTTTTATACATTGAACATCTGCCTTTCAAAAAGAAATGTTAACAATTTTGAAATGAAATTAAACATTGGTTTAACGTTTCTTCACAAAAGCATAAAAGTAATGGAGGGGAAAACTTAACAGGCAACAATAAAAAAAAAAAAGGTAAAAACAACTTTTCCTTTTAGTAGTCCTCTGGTAGTAAAGATAGAACAACTTCCACTTTTTTTGTTTTTATTGTTTAAGAAGTAATCTGTCTTGGTCCAAAAAAATTTAAGAGTGTTTTTAGTATCTGCTTCTGCCTCCACCTCTGTCAGATCTGCTTCCACCACGGCCACCACCTCTGGGTGCTCCGCGGCTTGAACTACTGTATGAATCACGAGGAGGCGGATAGCCCCTTTCCATGGATGGGGGAAGACCCCTGTCTTGTCTTCCAACACGATCACGGCCACTTGAGTAGACATCACTTCTGCTGCTTGAGTAACTTTCTCGGCTTCCATATCCATCACGTGTGCTGCCGTAATCATCATATCGACTGCTTCCACCATAAGATGGCGGGGGCCCTCGTGCAGGTGGAGCACTACGTGAGTTACCTGCAGGGTCAATGGTCAGGTAATATGGCAACACCATAAGTTATATATAACAATTTCAATGTGAATTTACAGAATTGTTGTATTAAATGTTTACTTTTACTCTTTTGTATGTATTGAGATGTTCTTTATATAATCTGCCACATTAACGGTATTTAAAGTGGGAACTGCGTACCAGGCAGTGAGTGGATCTAATAGATTCTGAAGGAATGAAGACGGTGTTTATTCAGGCAGGCTCTTTACTGGGTATTCCAGAACTGTTTGTTATTTTAGAGAAGAAACTCAGCCATGTTTTCCAGAGATAGTTGCAATTCTGAACTGTAGACTTTGCTTCTTTAACTTACAGGTTATTTAACAAGATGATCAAATGATAACCAACCAACAACTGCACTTTCACTGTAGGGGAAAAAAGGTGTAACTTCCCCCTAAAACACAAGCACCCTAGTAAAAGTCAGATTTTATGACACCTGTACAAACTACTACATGAACCTCAAAATGGATTCTTACCATAACTCTCATACGAATCTCTGTAGGAACCTCCACTTGGATGATCTGAGTAGTCTCTGTCACGTCCACCACCGTATCCGTCACGATCGCTGTAAGAGGAAAGACTACTAAGACTTAGTACAAGTCAGTTGGATACAAGAGGAATAACAGGATGTGGACAAAAATCCAGTAGTAGATACCTATAGCCCCGAGAGGGGTATTCGTCACGTGAACTGGAATGACCATAGTCACGATACGCATAGTCTCGTGGAGGTGGCGCATAGTCCCGTGTATCCCTGGAACTGGGGTAATCTCTGCTTGAGTAACTACAAAGAACAAGAATTGAGTTGTTTATGTCGCACTTTGAAATAATCAGATCAAAATCCTTCTCTGAAGAACTGAAAAAATTAAGCCAAGTTATATCAGAAAATTTACCCGTCTTTAGTGCTATAGCCATCATCTCTTGGAGACATGTAGACATCTCTTCGGGATGGCATTGGTTCTCTGCGTGGAGGACCACCGTAACTGTCTCTTCCACGTGACACAGGAGCTTAAAGAGTAGTACAAGTTTTAGAATGCAGTTAGCACTTACAATAATTGCCTTGAGGAATCTTCTAACAAACTGTTCATAGTGATTTAGAAGCATCATCTGTAGTCTACAATAATTTTAATTTTTCTGCTCATGCAGTTAAAGCAGCATTAGAAGGAACACATTCATGAAATCAAACCAAATTGGACTGAACAGCTGAGAATTGGCGTTAATATGAAGAGAACTGATGGTAGTAAAAACAAGGCACTAGCTCACAGTAGATTTAACCTAAAATCAATGACTTTCATCAGTTCCTGATAACTAAGGCATTAGAAGACAGCTGACAAGGCAACAAAATAATTTAACAAGTCCTTACCTCTTCCTCCCATACTACTGCTACGCACTGGTCCCGAAGGTGCCGATCTTTTAGGTGGAGGGCCTCCGCTTCGCGGAGGTGGACCTCTCTTCATGGGAAGTGGCCCTCGAGAAGACCCTAGGAGGTAAGTCACACACCAACTTGTTACTTTTGTGCTACCTTCCTTTATGCCCCTAAAGGCTTAACTGCAATAATCTAACTGCTGTTACTACTACTGTGTGATCAACAGTAAACCTCTAAAATTAGACCTCAAAATATCCTTCTCGTGTTTTGGCCACTATCAGACGTTACTGGCAGAACTCACAGCATGCCAAATTAACTCTTTTCACAGCTTAAATTCCTGTTAAGAACTGTTTTACAGAAGTGATCCAAAAGCCACAGTGTGCTGCAAAAGAGAAAGAAAACTGCTATCTGTCATCATCCTCAGCTTAAATGCTAAACAAGTTACTGCACTCAGAAGACAGAAGCCACCTGGGAAGATGTACTAGAGAATATCCTACATGAAGAGGGAACAGAGGTACTGTAGGAGCTACTACTACACACTTTCCACGAATGGAGTTTTCATTATGTTCAGGGCTTTCTTCCTGTATTACAGCTTTTACTATTTAACTCAGGTGCTGCTTTAAGTGGCTGTTTTAGTGCTGAGAAGTCGCTGAGTAAATAGATTTACCTATGTTAAAGCACATCCAGTATCCAGTCTTGTACTGTCCTTCCACTTCAGAAAGCTTCAACTCAAAACACTAATGAGCAATGTTTACCTTCCCTAATTCCCACTGTTTAACCATTTAAACAGCTACAGTTTAATGAGTTTAGACCTCTTGCTAGTAAGAGCAGAAGGCAGTTCCCTTTCCCTGGTGGAAGAGAATCACTTTTTCACCTTGAATACCAGAAAGCTTCCTTTCTCGTGCAGGGCAGGAGTTTTGGTTTTCTTTCATAGTCAAAAGCCAAGCAGAGTGTTAGATGTAGAAGGGAATCTTCATATTTGAAAAAGCCTTTTTCTTAAGGTGTAATTGCCTAATCAAAAATTTGACTCAACTGCCGAGATTATATTTCATCATTTTAATAATGAACAAGGAGTGCACTATTCAGCTGTTTGACTTTTTCCAGTAGGATTATTGTCATCTTCCAATGGGATTGTCTTGTATGTTGTCCAAGTATATAATGAGATAGGTAAATACATACCCAAGTGACTCCCTCTTGAAGGCGGTCCTCTCGCGCCACTTCCGCCTCTTCCACCTCTAAGGCCCCTGGGAGGACCTCTGCTTCGTGGAGGGGGTGGTGGCCCACGCCTACCACTTTCAAAGGATGGCTTGGTTGCTTGTTCCACTTTAATTGCTTTCCCATCTAATGACTAAAGAAGAAGCTGCTTTACTTACTGCTCAGTCATGTTTGTATTTTTTTTTTTTTTTTTTTAATTTAAGCCCCTCTTGCTTCACTAATACAGGGCTTCCATTTTATAAAGTTAGAGCAACTCTAGAACAGATTTCAGTCTTCAGTATTAGTCCCCATGTACTCAGCAGCATGTTGGGCCTAATTTCTACAAGTACTTCATTCTTGTGGTATTGATGAAAATACAGAGCAGCATCAGAAAAACAGTGTCCAATGACTACGGCAGCCCCATGTCATTTATTCTGCAAATGAAATACGATTTATGAGCTCCAATTTACTTCCAGTTGCCATGGACTTTCGTACCAAACTGACTGCACCAGAAGTTACAGGATTAAGCTGAAGATATCTTAGCTTCAGTTGGGGTTTCTGGCAATGGGGAGGCCGTTTAAGTACATTTTCTTGATGTCCTGATTACATGGTGATCACTGAAGTATTTGGAAGTAATTTCAGCATCTACAAAGCAGACTGAGTATGGTAATTCACCCCTCTTTTCTACTGTTTCAAGTTGAGTTTTCAATAAAGAGGTGACTGCCACAATTTTACTCACTTACTTTTCCAGAGTGGACTTTTTTTTTTTTTTTTAAGTGGATGCTTTTTCTGGTGCATAGACCTGCAGTAACAGGAACTCTGCAGCCAGCTATTATGCCTTAAATACAAACAGGTGTTAAGACACACTGAGTAACTCAACTCATCAACTTTATGCATCACATCATCTTTCAGACACATTGGCCAGTAGAGCAGAGTCAAGACCATGAGCTCTACTGAAGCTAGTTTACTGCATATCTACCCCAGCAAATGTGGCTTATTTGTCATTTTGTAAGCTAATATTTAACTCTGCTATGACAACTAATAAATTAGACAGGAAGTGTTGTTAATTGCACATCATTGCAATAAATGAACAGAAATTGACTGCTTGTCATGTCTTATTCTGTACTGCTAGTGGTTGTTTAGGGGTAAGAGTTTTTTCTTCTCCACTGAAATCGGGCTCTGAAATCATCCACTCTAGCAGTGAACATTCTGCCACCACACGTAGTTGTAGCTACGT
Organism: Penelope pileata; assembly: GCA_013396635.1. Classification (NCBI taxonomy): domain Eukaryota; kingdom Metazoa; phylum Chordata; class Aves; order Galliformes; family Cracidae; genus Penelope; species Penelope pileata. Next base: position 1,307,814 of record WBMW01004220.1, read on the forward strand.
GAGGAAAAAACAGACATTAGCTATATTACATTGGTCTTGGTTTTGACTTAATTTACATAAAGTTTCTCAATGACATTTGGTATGGCAAGCTGAAACATTCCAGGAGTAAGCATTAATACTGCTAATCACTGGAACTTCTCAGTTTTCTATCTCATCATTTTGCCACCTCATATCTCAGCCATCTCAGAGAAAAGTAGGCTTGAAGCCTTAAGCTTTGCTCTTTTGAGTACTGTTGTCCTGTTTCATGGCAGACTGCTGACAACTTGTTTGAATTTTGGAGCCCAAATATCATCCCTTCCCCTTGCATGGGTTCTGAATACCCAGATGCCAAGTCAGAGTTGGTGTGTTTTTTTTGTTTGCTTGTCTAGACATAGAAGGCACAGTTTTTGAAGTAATTTCTACTCCTATCTTCTTCTGCCTTGCACCTGTGCACATTACTCAGGCAAAACACAGGCTTCTTTTGAAGTCCAAAGAAGATTCTTCTTGTTAACCAGGAGGTCTTTGACAAAGTTTATCCTATTTTAAAGCAGGAGACATCTTCATTTCACAGGCTTTGAGGTCAAATGAAGAAAGGTCTCATCTTACTGAACAGACACAATTCAGACAAGTCATTATCAGAACTAAGAATTTTTTTTCAATGGGCCCAGAACACCAGCTGTCAAAACAAGCACTCTTAGTTGGTGTTTGTAATCTTGGTTCAGTGTTACAATAGCATTTTTACTGAGTATGATCTGGGCACCATTTTGTGGCATCACCTTGATGCTAAAAACCAGGAAGTCTACTACACAGTTAATAGATTTGCAATCATAATTAAATTCCTGAATGTGCAATGAACAATCTATACAGTCTTGTACTGCGTGCCAGGGAACCTCAAGCAAACAAGTAGAGAACTGTCCTGCAAACTGCTCCACATTCCAAAAGAGAAGTTAAATGAAGTGTACTTGGAAAATTTGAGTAGCCATAATTTAAGTATTCCAAAGAAACTTGCATGAACCAGCAGCCTAACACCACACAGGGCTTTCCTCTCCAATGGACCGTTTTACTGCTGATGCTGCAGCAACTCCACCATCTCTGCATGTTTCTTTACAGCACGTCATGAGGGTTTCTCTTCAAATACATTTGAGGGTTTCTCTTCAAATACATTTGAGAACTGAAGATTGTTTCCTATCAAGTTGAACTTCTATGTATTATATCACCGCTTCACCAGAAGAACTGGAAACAAGTTTGTTGATAAGATGAAAATAATCTTCTGCAGTGGATTGTAGTATTTGCTTCCAACCTCCTAACTCACTCCAACTGGCTCAGCAGGTCTTCAATTGAAAGAATGGAATGCTTCAAATTGAAATTTATCTTTAGAGGAAACATTTGAGACAAGCCAAAGTCACATTCTCTTTAATTATAGATTTTTGTCCTTGGGGCTTCAAACCAGAAGATCAGAACAGCCTAATGCATTGAAAGTTCACTAGACTTAGAGTATTCATACATGTATTTAGATAATCAAGTGTATTTCATGACATCAGGATGCTGACTTCGCTATCTTGCGATTACAGTGTTTTTTTCTTTAAAGAATTTTCTATAAAGTACTTGAACATTTCTACTGTGCCTCTCAACCTAAAAATTGATCCAGTTCTGCTGAGGAAGTAATTTAAATTGAAAAATTCCCTTTCCCCAAAACTATTATCTCCTGACCTCCTTCTTCAAGACTAAAATTTTCAACAAGCAAGCTGAGACTAGTTTACGTCTGTTCCATTTTTGAATGAAATATATTTCACACCCCTTCCTTTCCTCTACTCCAGTAACTGCAGATACATTCTTGCAGAATTTATCCAATTCAGCCTCTTCTGCTGGCTGCAACTTTGAATTTCTCTGGAATGACTGAATGAGCTACACCCTGGCCACACAGTAGCTCATCACAGACTGTGTGAACTATTGTCTGCACAGTGCCTCTGCTGTTGCTTCTTTAGAAAGGTCTGGATTTTTCATGAACACTCCAATTCATTACTTCCAAATGGTCAGAGAAACTCAAATTTCTGATAGATTAGAACAATCTCTTCCCATAGCATGCTTCAAGCATCACTCCTCTTCAGACCTAGAATGTAGAGTCTTTTTGAAGTATGACATCTTCCACATGCACGGTTGAACCAAGCTAGACAGGTATAGAACTGCAACTACAGACACACTTGCAGGCTTACACTGAAGGTCATTCCTGGCCAAATTCTGAGTGAGGATGTTGTTTTCATAGTGATGTTCAAATTTCAAAGATGGAAGCACGTTTAGGTTTGCAGCTCCAAAGACAGAAGCCAGGAAAATGCTCACCCTGGGTCAGTATTTTCTAGTTCTTGAGTGATGTAGATGGTACATTCCAAAACACAGATATAACCTCAGACAAGCATTAAATGGCATTTAGCTACTTTACTGAGCATTGCTTTCACAGATGTTTTCAGTGTGAACAAATATACAACATTCAAGATCTAGAACAGTTGATTATTTTCAGAGGAATTTTCATTTAAACGTTGCACTCCACAAACAGTTCCTAGGATTAGTGACCAAACTCCATTCAGTCTGACAATTAAGTTGCTGGTGCTTGAAGTTACCATGTACGAGAGTTCAGTGGAATCATTAGTTCAGAGGAAATCAGGGTTTCAGAACTGCAGTAAACAGGTCTTCAGAACTGTAGCAAGCTACAAAATGGGAGATAGATTCAGTAACAGGTGCACCTTTAAGGATGTTTAGACTGGTACAGAAGGGACATTACCTGACTTGTCACTTCACCTTGAGAAAAATGACTAACTTGTTTAAAAGAGGAAGCACGTCTCCAAAGTAATACTGATCACCAGATTGTCCTCAAGAGCCCAGAAACTAAGCAGCACACACAGCAGAAAGCCTACTATAACACAAGACAATAGCCAAGTTTAACTATATGCATCCTCTGTGAACACTATGGCAAGCTCATTTTCTTATTCCCTAAGTGCAAGTATTCATTATGCTTACTTACACACTATGACATTTTTCTTTCAGTTCAGTATTTTGCACTAACAGCTATCAAAAGCTCAAGTCTTATCCATCACTTTGAGACTTTTTTTTAAACCTTACATGAAAGCACTGTCAGCACTGCTTTGAGAAAGGCTATTTCAGCACAACCTTAACAACTGACCTGTTCAGATTACACACCATAGATCAGAGTCTGAAATTCAAGTTAACTGACATGACAGTTTACAGTTTACACTGTCTGAAAGTACAGCATCTCTTTGAACTCTTGACTATTAGGCTGTAAACTTGCATTTAGCTTTTCTAACACACTGAAACAAACACAGATCACAACAGCCTACATTCCTCCAACACCACCCTGACATTAATCTCAAATTTTGCTCAGAATTGTTTTCCTTTTTAAAGGCATTAAATACAGTCATTTATTTTCATATACATATTTTCTTCAAGTTATACAGTTCCGTTGCAGGGTGTAAACAAGCAAATTCAATTGCTGGTTAACTGCAAAACCATTTCCCAAGTGGCAAGATGCTCCATGTGCATGCCAAGTGGGGTGACAACACAATCCACAGATGTAAGGATATCTCCAAATTAACAGCACACCAACACACCATAGTGTAGGCAATTCACATCAAACCCATGTTAAGGGAAACATTCACAGTTCTCAGGTAAGTCACTTCCCTAAAATGTAATTCACACACTGCCACATCCAAATACAAGAAAAACAAAAGCATTACAGGAGACATGCAAGAGCAAAGAGCTGTCTACTAGAAAGCTCTCCATCACCAATTAAAGAAAAAGAATATAAACGACTGACATTCAGGCTTCACTTTCTACTGTCAAATCCAGGGGCAGAGGAAAGTGATTCCAGCTTCATGGAGACAGAAGTAGTAAGACACTGTGACAAATTTGAAGCTGTGACTTGTCTCCTGGATCTTCTAGTCCATTATCTTACCAACTTTTATTACAAGTTAACTTACTCCATAGATCAGTACTTCTGGTTAGAAGCAACAGCAAAGTAATTGATCTCAATTCCTACCTTTCCATTCATGTCTCTGGCAGCATCTTTTGCATCTGCTGGACTCTCGAATGTCACAAACGCAAACCCTCTGGACTTGTTGGTTTCACGATCTTTCATCAAGAGAACTGTGGAAATAAAGCCATGTTACTCTTTTTCGGTAATTAGGCAAGAACACAAACTTTATTTAACCTTTAAGCTCAGAACTTCTTAGAGGACATGATGGTATCATCATTTCAGATGATCATCACCAAAAAGAATCATCACAGCCAGTTGCTTGTTACTTAAACTTAACTCTTAAACTAAGAAGAGTGTGTTTTTACCTTCCACAATGCGTCCATATTTGCCAAATACTGCCTCAAGGGCTTTTTCATTAGTCTCTGTGTTCAGGCCCCCAATGAACAGCTTCCCAGGACGATCTGCTTCAACCATTTTGATGCCAGAAGTGACCTGTTAGAATCATAAGTTTGTTGTTAGCAGAACATTAGACTACAGCACAGACTTCCAGACAATCTGAAAGAACATTCAATTTTCCCCAAATGCAAGCCATTCTTCTCTGAACAAACTGTCAAAGAGATGTGAAGCATAAAGGGAGAAAAAGTAACTGCCAGGCTGAAGCAACTAGCAGTGGCCAGCTTAGACAAGTGAAGCGAAGCACTGCTGAGAACAGTTTTGGCATCAAGTAACGCTGCACAGAAGTGGCTTCGCTGCCTTTTTGTCTTTGATGGCAATCCCAGCACTCCATCTCTCCCACTCTCAGCATAAGATCTTTCAATAAATGCACGTAACATCAAAATAAAACCAAAATATTAAGTCCCAAGCCAAACGGGCCAACATTTCAAATTAAACTCAATCTTTGACATTATTTTAATAACATCAATGCTACATCGAAGTCTCAGCCTACACAACACGCCAGCCTGAACGGGCACCAGTTCGGGCACCAGTTCACCACCACAGCTCTACGCAGCTAGAGCACGACTAAGTGAGGGGAAAAAAAAAAGAAAAGCGTCGGAGACAAAGCCAAGGGAAGCTCCCCGCCCGAGACGAGGCCCGGCGGCACCGCACGCCTCACGCCGCGGCCGTTAGCGCGCAGCGCCCTCAGAGCCCCCGGGGCGCGGGGACCGAGCACCCCCGCAGGCGCCGGGCTGCCCGAACCGCGCAGGCGACTACAAAGCGGTGGCCGTCCCGCTCTGAGGCGCGCCGGGCCGGGGAGGCGGGAGGAGAACAAGGAGGGGGCGTCAGACCCTCGCTCTCGCCACACACCTCCACAAAATGGCGGCCACCCCTCACAGGGGCTCCTCTCCCTCCCGGCGCCAGACGGCCGCCTCGGCGCTAATCCGGCCGCACAAGCCGAGCCCCGTTCCGAACCCCCCCCGCACGACCCTCCGGACGNCGTGCGGCCCCCGCCTCACAGAGCCCCTCGCCCGCACCACCAGGCCCGCTCCGCTGGCTCGCGGCACTCACCTCCGCTCCCACCCTGCCGCAACTGCGCAATGAGAGCGAACAAAGGCGCTGAGGGCCTTTATACCACTGACGTCACCGGCGCCGGGCCCCGGATGCACGCTCCGAGCCCGCCGGGGGGAGCGCAGGCCGTCGGGGTCCCCGCGGCCGCCTCAGTCCGGGAGCTGCCCCCGGGGTGCGGCGGGGCGGGGGGCCTCGTAAATGAGCAGGGGGTTCTCGTCCTGGCCGGGCTGGCTGTCTGGCGGCGCTTTTCCGTTTGTCTGCAGGCGGCTCTGCTTGGGAGGCATGAAGCGCTAAAGCTCTTTGTCCTGGAGTTGGAGGGGTAGTCTAAAGAGTTACTTCGCTGCTTTGGGAGCAAAATGCCTCACGACAGTCAGCCTAACTCTGACCCTAACTCTGTGGAAGTCTCTGTGTGGGAATTTAATGCTGAAACCAGTTTCAAGGTGTTTTTAGTTAGTCAACACACCTGCTGTGTACATCAATACTCCATCCTCAGAGACTTGCAGTGAACCAAAATGCTTGGCTTAAAGTGTTTTGTTCCNAGCCCCGTTCCGAACCCCCCCCGCACGACCCTCCGGACGCCGCCGCGCTCCCTTCATCCTTCCTCGGGTAGTGGCGGCCCATGCCGAGAATCCCCCGCACCTAAAATGGCGGCCACCGCGCCCCGCGCCGCCGGGACCCCCGCGCCGCCACGGCCGCGCCGCTCCCGCGCTCCGCACGGGGCGGGCGGNGGGTTTCTCGTCCTGGCCGGGCTGGCTGTCTGGCGGCGCTTTTCCGTTTGTCTGCAGGCGGCTCTGCTTGGGAGGCATGAAGCGCTAAAGCTCTTTGTCCTGGAGTTGGAGGGGTAGTCTAAAGAGTTACTTCGCTGCTTTGGGAGCAAAATGCCTCACGACAGTCAGCCTAACTCTGACCCTAACTCTGTGGAAGTCTCTGTGTGGGAATTTAATGCTGAAACCAGTTTCAAGGTGTTTTTAGTTAGTCAACACACCTGCTGTGTACATCAATACTCCATCCTCAGAGACTTGCAGTGAACCAAAATGCTTGGCTTAAAGTGTTTTGTTCCTAACAGAGTTTTCCACTAGTTCAACAAGCTCTGTTTTTAATCATTCTTGAAGTTCAGTTGTGGCTATTTTCTTTTCCTGACCAAATTTGGTAGCTGAAAGGTTGGAAGGAAGTCTGTGTGGCCAGAAATTTACTGGGTTTTCATGACTGGAACTTGTGTTTTATCCCAGCCTATGTTGTCTTGTGATAGTCACAGGAGCTAAAATACTGTCCAGTGGCATATTCTTCCCCATTTTATTAGCACTTAGATGAGCGGTTGCTCACTCTTTCTGTGGCTTCTGCTCACTCTTGTGCTGTTCTTCAGACCGTTCTTTCCCAGAGGTGTCACAGTTCATAGATTCTATTCCTTCTGCCCAGTGCAGTTACTGTCCTGTGGCTACATAGCTGCCACGCCCTGATAAGAGAGCATCAGGGCTCTATTCTTATCTTTAATTTTTCAGTCTCTGTTCAGTTACTGACATACAACTGCTCTGTTAGGAAGAGCAGAAAGCAATGTTGCTTCAAACTGCCTCACAGAGCTGTTGAGAATACAAAAGGAGGTCACTCTCAGACACCCTAGAGTGTAGTGTGTGCTTGAAGAGGGTTACCTTTCCAGCATAGATGCTCAGCATTTTGGGATGATATTACTGTGCATGGGAGAAGGGGATGATGACCCGTAACAAAGTGGGAGGGCACTGCATGTGATAATAATGCAGTGTCCAAAGAACAGCATAGCCAAATCCATCCCTGGAGGTGCTCAAGGCCAGGTTGGATGGGCCCTGGGCAGCCTGAGCTGGTGGGTGGCAACCAGCCCACGGCAGGGGTTGGAACTGGATGATCTTTAAGGTCCCTTCCAACCCAAACGTTCTATGATCTGTGTGTGAAATCTCTGTGTGCTTCCACGACCTGCACTAGTGTATTTGCTGGCCACCTCGCAGGTAACTGGAAATACAAGCAAATACTAAACTCTCTTTTTCCTCGTCTGATTAAAAGAATAAGATATTTAATTAGTGTTATGGTATGGAATATCCCTTTGGCCAGTTGAGGTCAGTTGCCCTGGTTCTATCCCCTCCCAACTCCTTGTGCCCCCTCAGCCCCCCTCGCTGGCAGGACAGTACCAGATGCTGAGAAACTGATGTCCTTGGCTCTGTACAGCACTGCTCAGCAACAACACCAGTGAGTTATCAACATTGTTTTTCTCCCAAAGCTAAAACATAGCATCATACCAGACACTGTGAAGGAAAAATCAACTCCGTCCCAGCTGAAACCAGGACAATTAGCAACTCAAGGCTTCATTTTATTAATGTTCTCTGACATATACTGTACATGTAGCCACATGTGATTAGCACTAACATAATTACATTTGAAACAGCATTAGAACATAACTGCTTTAATTATATTAGGATCATTTTTTTTCTATCCTAAAATATATCTTCTTCAGGCTTCTTATCAAAGCCTTAGTTCCATCTACATTGCAAATTGGGACAGTATTTTACTATCCATTACACAGCTTATGTATGGTCTTGTTCCAAGTTCAATGAGACAGATCTTTTTCCAAGAAGATCAAATGAAATATAATTTTAATTCTTCTTTAATTCTTTGTATTTTTTAGAAAAATAACTGAAATCTTCAGAGAACAATCTACAGTCTAAATGGAAACTAATCCCTTAAGTAAAAAGTCAAAGGCTGAAGAGCTAGGACAGTTTATTTTGCAAATGATCTCTCAGTTTTGAATTTTCTGATTGGAAATCAAGACAGTAATAACCATGCAGGCCCCTACAGAGTAGGAGACAGATAGGATAACTGAGGAAACAGAGATAAGGAAAATGTTGCCAGCCTTTACACGGAAGACTGTTCCTAACTTGCCCTTGTATTATTGCAGCTGAGAAAGAAATGCAATTAAGTCTGTTGCTTACAAACCCACACATACAAAAACAGATCACTTTTCACTGATAGGCATAAAAATGAGCCCTCTAAATGGAAGAGGGAGACAACATTCTGTGAAGAGGATTTTTTTTGGGTAGCTTTCACCTATAATGTCACTCTTGTGTCAACTGTATGAAGTGTAACAATATATTTGAACTTATGCTACAAATGTGCTCATACAGAGGGCAGTACTTCAGATCTTCATTGTAACACACTTGCGTATTTTCATCAAACATATTGGTCTTTTACCAAGTTCATCATACTCGAGGTTTAAACTGGATAAGGGGATCAGGAGAGCCCGGAGGATGAGGACTAGTGAATACATAAATAATCTGATCACATAAAACTTGTTTTTGTGAGGTTTTGTTTGTTTTCGTTTTTAGAAAACCATGATAACAAGCACAGATAATCACAGAAATAGATCTGCACATAATCAAATAAGCCTAGAACAAAATATAGAGAACAAACTGCATATCTCCCAAATGTCTGAGCAGAAAAGGAATTAGAAATATGTTAGAAAACATAATCAGAATGGATAAAAAACACATGTGATTCCCTCCAGAAATACAGTAAAAAACTAATAACTGAAAAGATCAATTTAATACTTCCATGACAAAGAGCAATTTTCTGGGCAGCTGTCACCTGATATTTATAGAAATACAGTATTTTTACTCCGTGAAATTCAGGCTACAGTGGATCAGAGTAGCCCAAACCAATTATTTCTGGCACTGATTTTGTCAACTGTCTCTAAACTGCAATTCCATGATGTGTTTCTCCCAAACCACCTATTTGGGAGTCTAATTGTGGACGCTTCTGAACGTTTAGCAGTACAAAGTGGGTCACAGCTCCCAAAGCCATAACTGGAGCTGCCTGAAATGACAACTCAGATTCAGCTGAAAAGGCACATGAGATGAGCAATCGTTATTCTCTCCTTAGTCTATCTCATTTTGCCTTGTGCAAAATGGTAAGGGCAACTGTGGTAAAGGCAACTCACTACGGATTGATGAGTTGGGTAAAACTGGTGTACATGGAGGTTTTGGAGGGCTAAAGTGTAACATCATAGATAAGTTGGAAACTAGAGTGGCAACAGCTTTCCTAAATGGGAAGAGGTGGAAGAGGTGGAAGATGGTGAGGATTATTATTAGAGTCAATGAGGATTATTATTAGAGAAGAAGATGGTGGCATTACACACTGTGTATTGACAGCAATGCCTTTATCTCAACGTCTCAGCAGTATCTAGCTTGTGTTAGTGGCATGGATCTTGGTTTGCAGCCACTGCTTGGACATACCCTCCTCCTCCTGCCTGAACAAGCGAGCCCCGAGCTTCACATCACGTTTGTGGCACCACTATAGCTGTCACATGTTGGGGACGTGACACCAAGGTGTGCATCTCATTGGTGGTGGTGGCAAACATCACAAGCTGCTGAACCAAACATCTGAGAAGTCAGACATTTAATTCTTTAAAATGTTGGGTTTCAACCAAAGGTTGCAATACTTGGGATCTCCATCCCTAATTTCTGAGTTGGTAAGATCTAAGTTAAGTTTTTCTCTGCTTTGTGGGGTATAGAACCTGGAAGGAGGCTCTGGCATGAGTGACCCATATAGGACTTTGGGAAAAAGAGCCCCTTCCTATTTATCATGAAATTGGTGATGAATTGGGAGGACCACGGTTCCACACAGCTGTGTGGAACTCAGTGCAAGGTGAGAGCAGAGGACTGAGACGCACGCGTGGGTAGCAGAGCCAGGACTGAGGCAGAACGCGAGGAAATCACTTCCCCGCCCAGTGGGAGGCAACGGCCCACCCCAACGTCCCCGAACTCACGCGTGCCTCGGGGCGCCCCAACTCAACATGGCGCCCAGCGCCTCACGCGTCATCGCGCAGGCGCCGCGGCGCCACCGCCACTGTGACGCGGCCGCTGCCTCGCCTGGGGCCGCCTCCGCAAGGCGCTGCCCGGGGAGTGGGAGCTGCTGCCTCTGCTCATGCCGCCTTCGCCCCTTCAGGCTGGAAGATGAGGCTGCTGGCGGCCGGCCTCTTGCTGGTGGCCCCTCTCTGCGCCGCTTTCTACCTGCCCGGCTTGGCGCCCGTCAGCTTCTGTGACGACGACAAGGAGAGCGAAGGCTGCAAGGTGAGAGCCCTCCCGGGAGGGCCCGGCGCGGAGCTCCCCGCCACCAGCGGCACCCCGGGGCTTTGCCGGGCGTTCCGCAGCAGAGAGATCCGCCAGGGATCCCCCGGCCGGTCCCTGAGGAGGCAGCCTGTACTCCGGGAAGCAACGCCCCGCAGGCTCCATTCCCTCCTACCCGGCGTTCCTCGTGGGGCAACGCTCCCTTTTCTCACTTAATTTTTCTGTCAGCATCGGGGGTCCTTCGCTGGTGCTCCCTTCCTTACCGCAGCCCCCACGGCAGCAGTGCTGCCCCGGGGAGGGCGGCTGTGGTGGGGCCCAGTGTGGGCCGGGGCCTGTCAGAAGTGTGTACTAACTTCCAGCCGCTCTCACCAGCTGCCGACACTTCGTGTTGGCTGTATTGGGTTTTGCAGATCTGTATTTTCATCTTTTTTCTCTCCCCTTGTCCTCCTCCATTGCAGTCACTGATCGAGCTCTTTGTGAACAGACTGGACTCAGTTGAATCAGTTCTGCCGTATGAGTACGATGCGTGAGTACATCATAACATGTTTTCTGTTCTTAATACAGCAGTACGACTCATGACCCAGTGCTTGTATTTCTTGCAGGTGTTGTTTAGGATGTACAGGTGTGTTTCTAAGGGGAGCTTTATGTCTGAACTGAGTTTTAGTTTTAATGTTACCTGTTTGATACATTTCTAAGTCCTTTCTACTGGTCAGATCTAGGGAGACAGGATTTTTGTGTTCCCTCATTCTGGCAAGTGAAAGAAATTTAAAGATTTGTCATTATTTTTCCTTCTACCACCAAAGATTTGTATCTAATTCTTGTTTCTTTTTTTTTTCCTTATTGGTGAATGCTGTGATTATCTACAAAGATGGGTAATAGATCTGTTCAGCAATGATATGCAATCATTAAGATTCTTAGTCTTGCTCTTGAGCATATAGAAAAGAGAAACTTGCCGTTGTTGTAGGTCTTACACTGAGTAATGTGACAGTAGCAGCAAGGCCACAGGCACTCAGAGAGCCAACAGTGTCTCTATTTGTATTAAACTTTACCAAAGACAATGAACGTAGGCCCACACATTGAGGAAAAAGTACTTATTCAGCAAAGATGAGTGAATTTCTTTTTTATATAATCTGCTGCTGCCCATGTTTAAATAACAGAGATCCAGAATGGTTACTTTCTCTCTCCTACATTCAGCTCTTTCAGACTATACTGAGTTGAAAAGAATTGGTGAATGGCATTTGGCACTGTGGTGCATTAATATTGACAGCACTTTTCTTCCTGGGAACATGATTCACGTTAAACACTCATTGTAAAGACTCCTTTGGGAGTGGGGAGGGTGCAGTTAGTTTTCTGATATTTCTCTTTTTTGCAAGAGAATTGACAGTCTGTGCATAGCCTTTTTTTTCCTTAATGTGAAACGTGCTATTGTTTGTTTAAATTGCCATCTGAAAGGAGCGTTTGGACTAAAAGCCATGTGTTTTGTTCAATATGCTTTAGCTATGAAATGTCTTGGTTGAAACTGAAATAAAAATATAAATATTTCTGTACAGTATGTGTGAAGGCACTCAACTTCTTAATAACAGTGGCTGACCTGCTGAGGGAAATATGAAAACTGTCATGTTAAATACAAAAAACAATAAATTGTTTTCATCTGTTATTTACAGTTATTGAAATTAATTGAAAATTAATTGCTAATTGAAAATTAATGGTAACCTTTTCCACTTTTTCTAGTTTTGACTTCTGTCAAGATAAGGAAGAGAAAAGACCATCAGAAAATCTTGGACAAGTGCTGTTTGGGGAGAGAATAGCATCATCTCCATATAAGGTTATTTTATACCTTAAACATGATCCTGCTTTAATTTGAGAGCTGTGTTTTCAATGGCTGTAATCCATGACATAGCTGAAGAGTTAATGACTGTGTGTTTGTTTTGGTTTTTTCCTCCATTTAAACTTGACACTGTATAATAAACAAACAGAAACTTTTCTAACCCCAAAGGCATCTTAGGGTGGCTAATGAAAGTTAGGATGCTGAGCCAGTAGTCACTCTTCTTTACTGTTCCTCTGTGGTAGAGGAATCTATAAACTGTAAGTAGTTCTTGAACAGCTGTGTGTGTAGCCTAGTGTTAGGTGATCTGAAATCATTAGATTTTAAACTGTAATGTAAGAGGCTGTAAACTGCTTGTTCAGGAACTGTTTCAGATACAGCTCATTGGTACTATCAGGTAACTTCCAGAGTGGGAATGGAAGCAAGTTGGGGCTCATTTCCAGCTTTTTCCTGCTTGTGTGCATTTAACATTTGTTGTCTAAAACTGAAATTTTCATTTTTGATGCATATCATTTGAAGTCTTCAGTAAAATAAAGATATGCAAGTATTCTGTAAATTAGATGCGCAGTGTTTTTCTGTCTTGTGTATGGCATTAGCAATGACTGAAAAGTAGCACCTGTCAAATACTGGCCAATCAGTTTAGGAACATTAATGACAGTAAAGGAGACATGGTCAAACCATGGCTCTTAATGATTAAATGCTGTATGCTGTTCAAGTGCTGTTTCCAAACTGGGATTTGCTGATGGAGCTGAAAACTGAGCTATGATTTTTCTGTGAGGGTTTCTAGATAATCCAAATCCCTGTGAGACAATGAAGCAGCAGAGTTTGAGTCCACTGCTGCTCAGTCGTTGGGGACCTAGCCACATCTTTTCATAGAACTGCTAAGGAGATTATGCCTATTCCCTTGTGAAAACTGCTCCTAGAAGTCCCTTCTTCCTTGGTTTTCCCAGCTAATGTAGTTTCAAGTCTTACAAATGCTGGTCACATGAAACTTTTAAATATGAAGCATGAGGGGTCATTTGGGTTTCATACCCGTAGAGCAGATTAACAATTAATAGATTAACGATTGTATGTAACAATTGAATGTAACAATTCATTTTTTGAAATGGCTATGCAGTACAGTAATTAAAAATGCTCGGTTATTGGTTAGCACTTGAGCCTTGGTAACGTTAGAATTTTCCTTCATGGTTTTAATTAAATATATTAGCTCAGTGAAAACAGGTAAATCCTAATCAGGTTAGAATACCAGTTGATTAAAAAAGAATGAGCATGTTAGTGTTAGGTGGTATCTGCCCTCGAAGTACAGTTACTATGCAACATGTTGCATATTTAGCAGCGTGGTCTGATAGCTTAGTCATAGTGGGGAAACACAGCTATAATTAACAAGGAACATTCAGAAAAGGTGTTAAAAGCCTGGTGTAGCAGATTATGAAATCATCAAAATAAACTAGTAAAAGGAAAAAAGCAATCCTTTCCTACTAACTTTCATATTTTGATGCTCAATGTTCATCTGAAGGTAGTTTTTTTGGGTTGTGGTGGAGATGTTTTGCAATTTTTAGCGTTTCTAGAATGCAAGTTCTGGATATACAAAACTCTTCAAAATTAGTTAAAGCAACTGCATGGGAAATTCAGGTTCAGAAACCTCTATGACAAGGAAGTGAACTATCTCAAAGTTGTCAGCTTTAGGTGAAAAAAGACAAGAAAAGTTTTTGAAGCAAAACTTAAATTACTCCTTTTTGTGTACTTTCATACCAGTTCACTTTTAAGAAGCAGGAAACATGCAAGAAAGTTTGTACAAGGACTTATGACCCAGAAAACAGTGCTGATAAAAGCAAGCTGGCTTTTTTGAAGAAAGGAATGCAGCTGAATTATCAACATCACTGGTAANCAGTTTTTAACATAATGTTATCTGTGTCCAAAGTGGTTGCTTTCTTCCTTCTCCTATCTGATTGTTGTCCTCTACTGCGCATCTCGTGGGCACTACTGAAAACTCTGTGCATTATGTGTATCTTAAATGTCAGTGTGAAATAAGGCATATCTTTTTCTGAGGACTTGTTCTTTGTTTTCTGTCTAGGATTATTGATAACATGCCTGTAACGTGGTGCTATGATGTGGAAGATGGACAAAAATACTGCAACCCAGGATTCCCAATAGGATGTTTTGTTACTCCAGATGGTAGAGTTAAAGATGCTTGTGTTATAAACGTAAGTGGTGGAACTTTTTTCTTTACTGTAATGTGTATAATTTAATTTAGCATTTTATTTTTGCACTTTGTTTTCCTGAGAAAGAAAAGATATTCTTGTAAACACAGTTTGTGTTCAGAATGTACTGGCGAGGCTGAATGCTTCTTCTGTATGCAGTGTCTCACGTAACTGTCCAAAAAGATTTGTTTGTATGGGTTTTTTGACCAGTGTACGTGAAGCTGTCTTGATGCCTAAAAGCCTTAGAAAACTTGGAGGTTTTGTTTTCACATTTTGTGTGTAGCCATCCGTGTATCTGTTAATTGTGTCAATATAACTTAAAGTTGTATCTGCATACCAGACTTTATTTTGTCAATTTTACATAGAAGCTTTCTAGCGAAGATCTAGAAATGAGCAGTGTTCTAGTTGCAGAAGTTATGTCTAGCACAGTTTACAAGCTAAATATGTCAAGATTTTTCCCAGATGGCTGAAAGATAACACAGCTGTGATGGGGAAAAGAGTTATATTCGCAACAGTTTGAAATGTGTCACTCATCCTGGGAGTTGTATGGTGACTGGTGCCCTTAGGTATAATAGTGATACAGTTTTACTTCTGGGGTAGAGGACCACACTGTCCTCAAGGAGAGGAGAGAGCTGTCTGCCATGGCTGTTCTCTGCCACATAACTTGCTCTTTACGTATAGTGCAGTCAATTTATTTGTAGTTAGCAGGACTCATGCTTTTTTTGAAAGTGATGCATTTGTTGCACGTGTTCAGTTAATTTTGCCCACAGTTAGAGTGCAACTCCTCAGGCTCTATACGCTATTGATCATGGTTAGTGACTTGAATAATTTGTTGTAGTTAGGTGTTCAGCTCTATTACTTTGTGATGTTATACTGTAAGTTTATGGAGAAGGTAGTTTTTATGTTAATTTAATACTGGTGTATCCTGTCTTGGAAGCTGTGTGGTACATGGCAAAGTCACCAACTTTAGTGAAAATCCGTTTTTGGAAGGAGGAGCCTTATACATAAGCAGCAGTGGTTGAATTTCCTAGTGAGTGCTCATGGAATTTTTATGGTATATCCATGAACTGCTGTACACCTCCTGTGTGCTAGCTGTGGTGTGGCTGCTCTGCTGGTGTAGCTGCCCTAGCCAGCCTCAGTTTTAGCCTGTAGATTCTCACCGCCATGAGAATGTTGCTCTGCGTAGCACTAGAGAATTGTTACATAAGCAAGTAAGAATGTGGCACAGTGGATGTGACTGTAATCTCTGGGCTGTGTTGGGGAATGTCATTCTCTTCTGAAAGTATACCCAAGTAACCATTCCAGGAGATCTAATTATTCCTTTTAAATGGGACAGAAAAGAAGTTGTTATGGTCCAGTGGCAGAATTACAGTTCATCCTCACATTTATGCAGCTAATATTTCTGTCTCAACTGTTACTTTGGAATTGAAGGAAACAGATCTGAAGATAGGGTTACGGTATGACACCAGTGTGATTCTAGTCTTATCTTGACAGTGAAAGATGAGGCATTTAGATAACTTAGTTCAAGCTGCTTTAATATTTTATTGGGAGGAGCAGAAAAGATAAGTTGTATGGCAATTGGAAATAAAATATTTAACTTTAAAATATTATTTTTGTCTAATATACGAAACAAGAAAGGAACTTTTTAACTTGGAAATTCAATTAGGAGTATGTCATATCAGTCTCTTAATTCTAGTTGAAGTTATAGTTCAAGTTTTCTAAACATTGATGCTTTTGAGAAGAAAATTCAAGTCAACTTGAATTGCCTTGGGTATCTGTGATTTTTTGAATGTGAGATTTGTGTAGTTCTTCATAATTCCAAATTCTGGAAGGATATGGATAGCAGAATAGCTACTGAAAGTGAAAGGTAGCTTTTTGAAGAAGAACTTGGCTTGTCAGCTTCAGTAGCTGAAGTGTCTACCAGGAAGGTTATATGTTGTGGGAGGAGCATATACAACTTGAAAAAGATCTTTGAACTTGTCTTGGCAACTTTTTGTGGTAACTATAAAAAACTGTCAAATGCTTAAATCCTACTGGCAGCACGTATGTGATGCTTTAACTATTATGAGTTTTTATTTATATAACATATTACACTATAGTATGTAAGAAAAAATATATTAATGTTTTATACAAGCATGTAGAAAATGTGAATATTGAATGTTTTTCCTGCTCCTGTGTTGGACATAGTCTTATTCTAAAGTTTGTGACTGTATTGCGCCCTCTCCCGTTGGAAGTTTCTTAAGCTCTTAATGATTTTTTTTGTAGTCAGAGTTTAACAAGAAGAATACTTTCTACCTCTTCAACCATGTTGATATAACAATCATGTACCATAGTGGGAAGGATGAAAACTGGCCTGGTGCAAGACTGGTGATGGCACGACTGAGACCACAAAGGTAATTCTGCATTAAAGCAACAGATCCTAGTACTAGAGGGTTCTACCAGTAATTGCCAACTTAGAAATGATACTTGGCATCAGTAAGTTCTGAAACTGGTTATTCTGAACTGTGGTAAAGTTTTCAGTATGCTACTTCACAGCTGGAACTGTTTGCAAAAAGCAGTTTTATGACTGTAAATATCATATAACTTTGCTGTTCAGATGTTCTGCAAAGTCCCTTCTGAATGGAAAACCTGCAATGTGGTCTTATAACCTGACACAAGCAATAGAAGCATTCTCATGTTTATATTGATTTGCATCTGATTGTTTATTACTTCCTTTTAAAATACATGTATTCAGGTACATGAGAAACATCCATTAATTAAGTGATGATTTCCCATGTCATCTCTCTTACTTCTGCTGCATTGCCTCCCAAATAGACTTCATACAAATGTGCAGTTTTTGTACCATTTTACTTTTTCCTGTGTTAGTTTGGATACTGAGGTACAGGTGAAATATCAAATTAATACTGTCATTCAAAACAGCAGAATATGTAAGAAGGGTAACATATCTTCTTAAGTTTCTGCATTGCTGAGTTGACCAGAAAGGAGATGCAAGAATTCAGAGGTCGAAAATGCTTCTGAAATCATACAAATGTGTACTGTATAGCGTAGTTTGGGTGCAGTTCTCTTTTGTCCTGTTGCAATAGTATGGTGCATTTTGAGTGAATTAGACTTGATATGTGAGTTTGTTCCTTCCATTTTCCTCTGCTCCCAAATGGTACCAAGAAAATTCTACCAACCTTCTTTTTTGATTAATGCTTTATCTGTTGTATTCTAAATGGTTGAAAAGTAAGAGAACTTGCCCGTTCACCAGTAATGCAAACCACAAGGGGGCACAGCTAGGTTGCACATAACCTTAATTTTGTCATTGTCTGACCTGATAAAAACCTGTTCTAATTACCTTTAAAAAAAACACCCTGAAAATTCATGCTGTAGAGTAGAGCAGATGCAATTGTGTTTTATTTAACTATTTTTTTTTCCTTAGCTACAAACACACAGATGAGAACAACTTAAGCTGTGAAGGTCCACCTATGGAGATTCCTGGAGAATTCACCAGCAAACTGAATTTGATTTATACTTACTCAGTGACGTTTGAAGTAAGTATTGAATCTGTGCCTTAGTTTCTCACAGAAGTTACTTCTCTCACAGTGTCTGGTATGAAGCTATGTTTTGTTTCCAGAAGAGAAACACAACTGATAACACCTGGCAGTGTTGAACACAGCCAAGGACATATTTTGTTCCTCAGTGAAGCAGTTAGAAGGCATAAGGAGCCGGGAACTGGGAGGGGACAGGACCAGGGCAGCTGATCCAAACTCACCAAAGGGATATTCCATACCATATGACATCATGTAATATAAGGAAGGGAAGTGAGCTGGGAGGGCCCGTTTGCTTGGGGATTGGCTGAGCAGCGGTCACAGTCGGTGAGCGATTACTTTGTACAATCACTTGTTTTGTATATAATTATCATTACTGTTATTTTACTCTATTTTCCTCTTTCTGTTAGTAAATAGTTTTTATCTCAACCCACGAGTTCTACCTTATTTCTCGACTCTCTCCCCCATCCCAGCTGGGAGGAGGGGGGGGTGAGTGAACAGCTGTGTGGGGTTTCCCGGCCTGCCGGCTGAAACCAGAACAATCTGTTATACAAATACATAATTTCTGAAAAGAGCAAAATCAAAACAACTAGGTAATGTGCTAATAGCCATAACTGGGTTAAAGCAGTGTAAATTCCACAGGGATCATCTTGTGAGGAATTGTCCCCAAACCTATTACAGTTTCCATTACTGTAATTTAAGTGACACTTGGAACATGTAAAGACTTTTTGCCGTTTTCCCCCACTGTCATCCAATTTCAGACAGGAAATCATGTATCTTTCTCTTTTAAACTGCATCCCTAATTTAGAAAATCCAACAGCATGATTCCCAAATAATTACTCTAACACGAGATTCTGTGAGTCAAGTGATATCCTCAAAATTTATCTGCAACTGTAATCTTTACTGTCTTATTGAGAACCAGCTCTTCTGATATTAGAAAACAAATGAAAACATGTAGACTTTGTTTTTGCCCTGTTTTATCACTAACAGAAAGTTATTAGGTTGAGTAACTGGAAGAGAGATGCTCTGTGTTTTCAGAGTTCAGTTAGGTTTGTGTGAGTCTCATGGTGAAGAAGCGTTTAGATAATATTTGGAGACACTTTCCTTTTAGGTATTTATTTAGCATATCGTAAAGCTGTCTTTCTAGTGAAGTTGTGTTTTTGTCTCATTTTCCTATGCTTTTATTCACTAGCTCTCTCTTTTTTTTTTTTATGTTGCCATTTGTCTCTTCGAGTATTATGCTTTGTTCAGCCTGCTGCAGCTTAGGCAAGAGGAAATCAGACTTTCTTGAGACTAAGTCTCAATGGAAAGCGAGCCTCCTTGGAAATGAGAATAATTTGGTTTCACCTACTTCAAACCTTGGTGCCTCAGTTCCAGTCTGTTCTAAAAGCTTGGCTGTTCTTCTGATGTAGGCGATGATCTTAAGTGATTTGGCTTGAGACCTCCAGTTTATTTTGCATAGGTAGTCAGACTGCTGTCATATGGTAACAGCTTTCATTGTACCAAATTGAATTTGATTTGAACTAGTGACCTTGAGGTGCAAGGCTCTATATCCTGTTACTTTTCCCTTGACAGTAAATCCTCCTTAGACTCTCTAATTTTGCTACATGAATGAGCCTCCTGTCTATTAACATTTTTGTTTTAATCTTGATGATAAATTACAATGTAGAATTGCAATGTGAACTTTGTCCAGTTGTTCACACAATGTGTTAGGCATGTGGGCTGTCTGCTCCCTTTTTCTTGAGTGTAGAGCAGGTAAGGCTTAACTACTATTGATTCAGACACTTCCAGCAGATGGCATTCGAGGCACTTCAAAATTAACTTTTCTATGTTACTCTTTAGCATTGGTTTGGAATGGAATGGTACCTGATACATTTTACTTTTTATCAGCAGCTTCAAGATAATTTAAAAGGGGAATATTCATCAGTGAAAAGTATTTAAAAAGAGGATATTAGTTTCAGTAAGTTTAAATATGTAAATGGATAAAATGCATAATTAATTTATGGTCCTTTTTCGATATGACAGCTGATTTCTAATGAAGAAAGCTATGGTGTCTGTTCTAATTCATTGTAATATGCCAGATATTCATCTCTATGTGTGTGGAAGGTATACACAATTGTACCTCACTTGTTCAAGACACTAGCCTGCTGAACTTGAAGCATGTGAGCAGTTTGGCACTCAAGTAAGAGACTTTAGCACCACCCTTCTGGTAAATCTGTCCAAACTAGCTGTGAGCTACTTGATCAGCTACTGATTGTGCTGATGAAGAGTAACTTGTGGCAATTCCAGCTACTTAGTTGTATTGGTGCAGTTCTTCATTGTAACATGTTAGTGATCCAGAACATGGCTTGAAACTTAAATTGTAGGGCAAAGACAGTATTTTCTATGCTTATTCCTTCTCAGAACCTGCAATAAACTTGTAGCTGTTTCTATTAATTGCTATTTAATTTCTTTATAGGAAAAGAATAGTATTAAATGGGCTTCCAGATGGGACTACATTTTGGAGTCCATGCCACACACAAACATCCAGTGGTTTAGGTAAGATTTGCATTTACTCAGTGAACAGCCTTGCAGGGGAGCACAGAGATTTCTTATCTGTGCTTTTAGAGGTATACAACTTCTTCTGCGGTAAAACAAAATCTGTTAGTTTTCAGGCAAGTGAACTTTCTTGTTTTCATGTGCGGAGTAACTTATCAGTCTTGCATCTCTTGGGAGCAACTGTAGGTATTGCATTTCGCCAAAGGAATGCTCCATTAGTGTCCAAAAGGAAAGCAACCTCTACGGTCTTACTTCGTTTCCATTCTGTAAAACTTTTAAGAAGTTGCTGCTCTGCAGTGTTATTGTCACTGCCTGGCTTTCTCCATCTGTGAAGTGAGATGTACATATATGTACTGCATATTTTGTACTCCACAGCTACATAAAGAGAAGGGCTTCTTTTATGAACAAATGATATATATCAAGTGAGCACATGATTTATATTGAAATGGTAATGTTTTGCAATATGAGGTATTTGAAAAGGCTAATTGGATTAAATATATACCCACCAAATAGTAACTGGCACAATGTAGTTTCGATTGGTTTATAGATCTAAAACCAGCATTGAGAGCTGTAGGAGTTTCACTGGGAAAATAACTTTGGAGGTTTATGAAAAGGAATATGAAGGAATGCAATATAATAACTGTCTCAAGAATTCATAAAATACTATTCTCGCTTCTCTCTTCTATGATGTCATAAAGGTACACAACTTAAAACAGTTTATCTTCTCTGGGTGGGAAAGATAGCTGAGTATTTAAGACTATTCCTTAGACTTAAGCTGTATTTGGGATTTTCAGTTGGAGTGCATGTCCTGAATAAGTGGATTGAAAGTTGGACTTTTTCTTTATCTACAGTATAATGAATTCCCTTGTAATTGTCCTCTTCTTATCCGGCATGGTGGCTATGATCATTTTGAGGACTCTTCATAAAGATATTGCAAGATACAACCAAATTGACTCTTCTGTGAGTAAGATATACACCTTTTATATGAGCAAGATTTTGGCAATAGGGATATCTATCAGTTAGTTTTGAGTACAATCTGAAGAGATGTATAACTATCAAGACTTTGGTATGTGATAATATATGTTGGGGTTAAAAATAACTTTAGTGCTATTTTGTCTATTCTAACAGCAGGAATAAATGGGCAGATGCGACAGTCTTACTCCTCAGGTGCCATTCGATAAATTTGTAAACCTCTAATGTGCAAGGACAAACACAGCAAAGTAAAACTGTTGTGTTGTTGCTTTTTTTTTTTTTTTTTGATGGAGGGGACAGAGGGGGAAGTTAATCTGTCTTTTCACAGTGTACCAATAGCCACAATATACAGTGCAAACATTGAAAAGCTGAAGGAAAGTGTTCTGGCAGTGGTTCACCATCAAGAGGTGTCAATTGCTCTCGAGTTCTGTGAGTGTGTATGGATTCAGTCTGGACAGATAGCTAGTAGTGTGACACAGATCTAAGCAGCCACTATGTTATTTTTGGGATCTGCATCCTTGAAGATATGCAGAAGCCATTTGGACAGAGTTCTGGGCAACCTGCTCTAGGTGTCCTAGTTTGAATTGGGGGTGAATGAGATGACTTCCTGGGTTCCCTTCCAACTTCAGCCAGTCAGTGATTCTGTGACTTCAGCTACCTGGGGTTATACCAAAGATTCCTTATCAATGCAGCCCTGTTTTCAGTAATGTTATGTAGCTTTAGCACAGGAGCTGCACTGTAATTGTTGCAGATAAATGTGTAACACGGAAACAAGGATTTTACTCATTGTAATGACAATCAAACTGAGCCTGGTTTGTGTGACTGAACGTAGTGACTAAAACTTGTTGCCATCTGCCTGAATCTATTGCAAGTTCTTTAGAAATCTATACCCTTTAAGAGTGGGAAAGGGGTAGGTCCCTGTAGTGGCTTACTGCTTTGGAAGAGAATGTAACTGAGAAAAAAGACTTGACCCAGTTGACGGAGAGTGAAAGACTGAATGAAAACTTACCCTTTCAAAGCAGTACAAGTGGTATCTGCAAGTCAAAGATGAGAAATAATGTCATATACTGCAAAGATTTGAATTTGCACTGTTGTTGCTGTCTATCTGGATAATGAAATACTTTAAAATGCACAAAAATGTTTCATATTTAAAACATCTTAATACTTCTCTTCTGTGTGTTTTTGATATTTAATATCTTATGTTAATGCAAATGCAGACAGTAATTAAAGTGAAAATTTTTCTGCATTCTTTAACTGCTCATTTTGTGAAGCTCTTGTTTGATCTCTCAGTTAAATCATGTTCAGTATCTTATACTGTGTTGTCTTTATTAGTTGGTCATTCTTAATGCGATGAAGGGGAAGGCTTGTAGAAGCTTGATTAGTTTTTATGGATGACAGCAGGAATAGGTGTGACTTTCTAAACCCCCACTTTTTGTATACATTTGTAAGAGACTTAAAGATTTGTTATAGTTCAAGGGACTGACTTCAGAAAGGTGTGAAATAATAGTGCAAAAGAGGATCTGGACTGAAGAAGCTGCAGTGAAGGAAATTAGTATCTCACACGTAGGGAACACTGTAGTGGTTGCACTTGAAGAGATAAATGTGTGAGCCTGTGATGTGTGTTTAATGTTCAGTTAATACTGACGTTAACTTTGTGAGACATACATTAATGAAGTGTTTAGTTTAGGGAACAGTACACAATACTTTTGAGTTGAATGAATCCTGTAGCTTTTAACTGTGTGAAGAAGAAACTGATCTTCAGTGGTGGTTTGTTTGTAGTTGTGGTTTTGTTTTTGTTTCTCTGAGGGGAGGTATTTGTTTTTAGCAGCTTCATTGAAAAGCTGAGCTGGCTGAGGATCTCCTCCATGCCATCCATCCATTCACCTCTGTCAGTGGAACAAAGGATGTTTGTACTTGCCCCTAGTGAGTCTAGGGAGCAGACTTTCTTCTGGAGAACAGGGAACAGACCACTTAATCCTTTTCAATATTGTCATTGAGACTGATATGCTTTATAATGGAAGCAAGGAAAAAGAACCTTGAGCTAGATTGAAATGCTATAATCCAAGTTAAATGGAATGCTTTGTTTTGGTTTAAGTTTAGAATGATGTTACGTGGTTTGGCTAATTACATTTTACTTTTTTATTGCTCTGAGATGAGCATTTTCTTGATAAATCCTGCCTTTTTCTTTCAGTGAACCATTAGGGGGTTATAAAAATCAATGAGTGATGAATCAGATGTAATTAGTCTGTCTTTAGAACTAAACTGGAAGTTAATCAAACTTTAAATAAGTTTTTCACATCTTATTTGTCTTAATTCACTACTGCATTATGTATGTATCTTTGCTAAAGACTTTGTTGATTTTGTACAGGAAGATGCCCAAGAGGAATTTGGCTGGAAGCTGGTTCATGGAGATGTGTTTAGACCTCCAAGGAAGGGGATGTTATTGTCTGTCTTCTTGGGCCAAGGAACACAAATTTTCATTATGACATTTATTACTTTATGTAAGTAACTTTAGTTTATTAAGGTGATGTGTTTGTAGCCTAATAGTGTAAGAAAGATACAATGTTTTTAAACAAATAGTAGAAGCCTTCTCTTGGAAGTTCTTCCTTTTTTAAAACAAAACATCAGATCTGTTTCATAACAATAACTTAGCTTTGGTAGTGCTGCTGTAGGTGATCCTGTTCAAAATGCTGCGGTACCTGGACAACTTTAGATCCTTCATGACTGCAGAATTGTATCTTCACTGTTTTAAAAAAGAAAAAAAAAACAGAACCAGTTAATCATGATATAAATTATCCAAAGATCCAGTATTGCAAGTTCAAAGACATATAATCAAAGCTTTAATGCTCTCAGAACGTTTTCTGTCTTAATGTGTTTGACACAACAGCCTGCAGCCATGCAGAAATAAAGAGCTAGAATGCGTGCCGATGAAATAATACTGACACAACATTGAGATGATGACAGCCTGTCATAGGTAGGCATATCTGTGACACTGGTAACTGTCACAAGTCAGTGTTTCACTATGTTATCTATAAAGTATATTATCATTCCTTTTCTTACCATACAGCAGAATTGGGAAGTATATTGATATTTATTACAAAAGCAGGATTTCTCAAACTTTGCTCTCCATTTTTAATTTTTTTCTAGCCTTTGTGGTCTACCAGTGCTACCAGAGAACTGCTCATTTTTTTCTTTTCATTGTGTAATGCTGTAGGATTAATATCAACTTAGGCATTTTTTCTTCAGGGACTTGTCCTTTGTTATTGATCATAGTTTTTTATAACTTAACTGCAATAGTTTCCTGTGCAACTGGAGTGGCATAGAAAGAAATTAATGTCAAAGACAATCCTTTTTCTTTTAAAAAACAAAACTTTTCAGTAGAGATCACTGACAAACTTATTTTCTGAGGATCTCTCTTGGTTGGCCTTTATCATTGGTTTGGACTTGGACAACCTTTTTTTCCATAGACTTATCTTTAAGTTAGTGCATTCCTGGGAGATGTTGTCCATCGTGGTGGTTGGGTACTTCTGTGGAATTTTAAGCAACTAACTCAATCTTATATCTTCATACTTATTTCTAACTTAAAAGGCAAACAAACAACCCTTAGCTTTGTCAAAGCTTTTTGCTTCTCCAGACTTAGTGCTCTCATGTCCATTACAGCACATACTAAACTTATTTCTTGTCACACGTGAGTAGTGGCCATGTATGTTTACAGCAAGCAGGACTGTAGAATGTTGGAAGCAGGTTTCTTCAAGCTGCAGTTTCGTTCAAGTTCATTGTTCAACTCTGTGGTTCTGTTTTTCAGTCTTCTGGCTATGAGACACTTTTCCTTTAAAAGATTAGGTGGAAATAATGCTTTGTAATGAAAAAACATTGACAATAGGGGTACGGTCATACAATGGGATATATGAGAGCTTGTAGACAGTCTTCATTTGAATATTTCTAAGTCTGTACTCTGATGTGTGTTATAGGGGAATTTAATGTGACAACAAATGTCTGAATCTTTTTGTATCTTTAGTCCTAGCTTGCCTTGGCTTTCTTTCTCCTGCCAACCGTGGTGCTTTGATGACCTGTGCAGTTGTATTGTGGGTCCTACTAGGAACTCCAGCTGGTTATGTGTCTGCTAGAATGTATAAGAGTAAGTACAAGCATTTGTTTAATGTGGCACAGCAGGTTAAACTCGGAATTGCTGGGCTTAATATAAACTTCAGACTGGAGCTGATGTCTCAGACAATAAACCTGCTTTTTGGTGCCATGTTGCAAAATGGTTGGAAAAAGTCCACATCTTGAAATTGTTTTTCCTTTTTCAACAGCATTTAGAGGCGAGAAGTGGAAGACAAACGTTTTGCTTACAGCTCTACTTTGCCCTGGGTTAGTATTGTTTCCTCTTGTTCTTTCCTTTATTCTTAACTCTAAATTAATCTGAGATGGGAGGGGGGGAAGGTGAATTGTTGCTATGATGCTTGTTTGTAGGATTATTTTCTTTACTGTTTCTGAGTGGCCGTTCCTTTTGTGTACAGCCTATCTGTGTATATAAAGAAAAATGAATTCTGAGCAGTTGTAGTCTAGAACACAGGTTCTTACCTTGTTTAGTAATCAGCTATGGGCAGGAGAAATGATTTTCTTTTGCAAGGTAGCATCACAACCTTTGAGAATCGCTGCACCAGAACCTCTGGCATAAGGAGGGACTAATGCCAATTTGGTGCCACAGCACTATGGGTATGTGGCAGATAATCTTAACTGTTACTAGGTGTGGTCACTTTGTTAGGAAGTATGTGTTTTTGTGGTAACTTTGGAGTAGTGTTCTTCTGTAGATGAGGAGAAACAGCCTTCTAGGCAGCACCTTAGTTACAGTATCTTGCCTTAGTTACAGTATCTGTGTTTTCTTTTACTCCTTGTGGAAAAAGGCATCAGAAATACTATGTAAATTTTTTTTTGAAGTAAATAGATATATCCTGCCTTACTGAGAAACATTCTTAAAGATCATGAAAGATAGTTGCTTGTGAAATATAAGGTGGTGGTTCTGCATAGCTTGTAAATGAAGATGAATAGCACACTTGGAAAGCTTGGAAATATGGGCCTCAAGATAAGGATTTTCTACCATGGAAGTATATTTTGTTGAAAATTAGGCTACAGGTGAATTACAGTGTTGTCCTGGGGGACCTTTAGTAGTAGTCCTTTATTGGAAGCTTCCTGAAGGTGTGTTCTCTCTGTGTGTTTGAAGAATGAATGAAGCAGACTGCAGCAGCCAGGTCGTCCTGCTCATTTCAGTGCTCTGGGTCCTGTCTTGGGGCACTTCCATGTACACTTATTTCTGGGTTCCTGTAACATAAATACTTCAAGCTCATAGAGCTAGAAGGTTTTTTTGTTTGTTTGTGAGGCGTACTCCAACAGCAAGTTCAGAGTATAGAAATGGTGAGATGCATGGAACATCCTATCCGTCCCTTAAGTTATAGACACAGAAATAGCTTCTGAATGTACTGTACTGCTGTAGTCAGTCTTGGGCTTCTTGTGAGTGACCTGTTGCAAAATGTTGCTTAGGAAGTTATCTTTGGCAGTATAGCTCTGCTTTTAATAGGTAACAAACCTTTTGCTAAAACAGGTTAATAATTTGGAGAATTTTAATATGCCTCTGGATAAGAATAATGCAGAGATTCTCTTAAACTGATTATAACCTTTTTGAAACAGGACATTACCTATATTTATATGAGATTGCTGTGGTGCATGTCATACTACAGCCAATGCTGTTGTGCTTGGGAAGAGTGACAGCACTCCTACCTTTTGTTTTCTCATAGCTCTCAACACCTTTTGTGAGAATTAAGTCAGTGAAGAAAGGGAATAGAAACTAATTTCTTTTGTAAGTCTTCTGTATTTAGTGCTTGCATCTTTGGCTAGCTGAAGTTATCCCTTGACAAATGTCCTTGGCAAAGGTTAAGGAAAAGGTTATAAATAATTTCTTAAGGTATTTCTGCCAAAAAATCAGAATGAGTAAAATATGAATTGGTTTCAGGTAATGTAGAATTTCATCAAATGAAATGTGATGTTTGATAACAACTGAGTGTAGTATTTCTGCGAGGAAATCTTATTTCTAAACAAAATGTGTTTCAGTCTCCCTGCTGTCATTTAGATATTATCTTGAGAGAGAAGAATTTATCGGTGGAAGAAGTATCATGCTGATCATTTAAACTCCCAAATAAATTAAGTTTCACAGAGGAAGTAAAATGATTGGGGATAGTAAAATAGGAACAGATGTCTTGATTATGCTGTGCTAGTTCAGTGAATTTGCATAATATCATAAACAGCCTAAGGCACTGACAGTACTCTCAGTGGACGGATGGGTGTTCATACATTCAGTATTTTTTTTCTAACTTTGGAGGGGGTAAGTGAGGTCTGTATTAAAGATGTGGGCAGATTATAAAGATTGCCAAGACTTCCAGAATGGATTTGATTTTTATTTTTTTATTCAACAAGATGCATACTCTCTGAGTAACTTGGGTGCGCTTGCTTAACAAGTCTATTCCCCCAAACAGTTTTGGCAAGCATAAGCTTTCTGCTAGGAAGAAAGGAACCTGTCTATTAATCTAATTCTCCTTCCTCCTTCCTTTTTTAATTAAATACAATGGAGTATGAATGTTCACTTAAGGGCAGTAAGAAGAAGTAAGAAGTTACTGTGTAAGAAACCCTTTTTTTTTTTTTTTTTTTCTCCCAGCAAAATCCAGAGAGTGATGCATTTCGCCAGAGCCCTTTCTAAGGCTCAGTCTTCTGTGATACATCTCTGAGTGCATGGGCAGTGGGAAATTCAAGCAGGCTGTTCAATAGGTTTCCCTGCAGAATGTTTAGATTACTTTCAGAATGAGATGTTTGAAATCTGCATCATACATCCCGGAGTTGTTCTCCCAAGATGTTTAGAAAATGAGGCAGATGCACTTAATTAAGGAGGAAAGAACGGATCTGGTGATATGTCATAACCAATGATTTCTTTGTTTAACTTCTCCAAAGGTGTGGACTACTTAACCGTGTAGCTGTGAGGTGTTAATACAAACATTCTTGTTGGAAGAAAGAGCCCTCTAGTCCATCCTTCTGATGCCATGTTGCTATAACACATGCTGTAGCATGATGTATGTTTGTTATAAGATTGACAAAGCCTTCTAAATGTGAGGTTTTCTTTCACTAAATGTATATATTTTTAGAGAGAATTTATTTAGAGAGAATTTAGAAGGACTGACATAAAGGAATTAAAGGACTGGCAATATTGGGAAAAGTGATTCAAATAAGAAATGTTTTTTTTTTTCTTAATTTTATATTTTAACATGCTGTGTATAGATTTTTGTAATAGAATATTTCTATTGCTTTGTGGTTTTATGTGCAAAATCTTTCTTTAAATGGTAGCTTTACCATAGATGCTTACAATAGAGGCATTGGGTATTGGAAGCATTTTTGTGTCAACTGCACTATTGCTGAAAGTGACTGAGGCTTTTAGGGAATGAAAGGTTGCAAGAAGCAACATTTTTCTCTAATGCAGACCTTTAACTGGTTTGTTTTTAATGCTGTCTGATATTTATTATTTCCTAAATATTTTAATGTATTTTCTGATCTTTTTTTCAGTATTGTCTTTGCTGATTTCTTCATTATGAATCTCATTCTGTGGGTGAAAGGATCTTCAGCTGCCATTCCTTTTGGTACTTTGGTTGCTATCCTAGCCATGTGGTTTGGAATTTCAGTCCCACTAACCTTTATTGGTGCATATTTTGGCTTTAAAGAGAAGGTAAGGCTCTGTGAGTATTCTTTAGAATACACTTATCTTTGCAGCTGAGCCACTGAATCCCTAATGCAGGACCTGGTCTGATTGAAACATCGCCTTATGATTGTGAAATCTTTGTTTCTGATGATTTTGAAACTGTATGTATGCTCATAAAGCCACACCAAACATTTATCTGACCATTCATTAGACTCAGAATTTGATAGTGCTCTTGTAGAGGGCTTGCTTGCCGTTTGCATTTCAGTAGAACCTCACAGCTGTCAGTTTTGAAGTGCTTCAATTTGTACTTCAGTAGTTTGAGACATTGCCAGGATATTAAGAATTATTCTATTAGCAATTTTATTTTTGGTTTGATAACTTGTGATGGCTTATGGATGAAAATAATCAAAAGTCTATCTTTAGATATTTAATACTAGGGCAAAGTAATCTTATTTATGATGTAACATCTAATCATATTAATTTCATTCAAAGCCTATTGAACACCCAGTTCGTACAAACCAGATTCCTCGCCAAATTCCAGAACAGTCCTTTTTCACAAAACCATTGCCTGGTATCATAATGGGTGGCATCTTGCCCTTTGGCTGTATTTTCATTCAGCTCTTCTTCATTCTGAATAGCATTTGGTGAGTATCACTTTTTGTTATTGTTACTCTAGTTTTACTGGTTCGTTAGTATACACACAGTGAGTGAACATCCCATTATAAAAGCTAATTTCAGGTGAAGTCTAATTGAGGATTGAGCATTGATCTGTAGAACAGCAATTTGAATTACTGCAAGCATAAAAGAATGCCTATTTATGGAGTATATTTAGGCAAAGAAAATAAAGATTTCTAGTAATTGGCCAGTAGACCAAGTTTTACCTGTGGTATGGATGTGTAGGTTTTTGTTTGTTTGTTTTAATTTTTATTAGCTTATCTGGCCACGTAACACTACAAGTTAACTCAGAACTTCAACCAAAAATGATTATTTATTTATTTATTTATTTATTTTAGGTCTCATCAAATGTACTACATGTTTGGTTTCCTGTTCCTAGTTTTTATAATTCTTCTAATTACATGTTCTGAGGCTACGGTTTTGCTGTGCTACTTCCATCTCTGTGCAGAGGTAAAAAAAATAAAAAATAATAAAAAAAAAGAAATCAGTTTTGACATAGATAACACTTTTTAGCTGAAATATAGTAGAAATGGAATTGAGGTGTACTCAATTCTCATATACTGTGGTGTGCAGGACTCTGTAAATGAATTGTATTGTCAGCCCTTGACATGCTTATCCTAGCCACTTCTCTGAAATGTCTTTTGCTTCAGAAAGTTTGTGTAGTTTTTCCACTAGTACTGCAGCTATCATTATAAACCCTGCCACCTTTAATGGTGCAGGCATTTCTGAAAGTATGGGGATGGCAGCACTAGTCTTCTGGTGGTACTGTTTCTGTTCATAAATTGAGTAGGGAGACTGCTACTCAAATGTGTCAGGCAAGACTTCAGGCTTTATTTGATGCTAATATTTGATTTGGCAGTAGAAAACCATGGGTGTGAAAAGGAGTGAGATTTTTTTCAAGGTGACTCATGAGGCTTGTGTGTACTTTAGGTTTTATTAGTCTTTCTGCAGCACTATAATTTGTATCATTAAAAGGAATCTTTCCTTTTTTATTTTCCCTCTTAATGTTTGGGAGAGGGAAAATGCTAAGGTTTGTCCAATCCGGCACTGTGCAATGGCATTATGATACAGTTTCAGTGTCTGGTTGGTTAAAGGTTTTGTATGATGACCAGAGAGGATTTCTGAAACCTCCCAACTTGCACAACATTTGGATGCATCAAGTCACAAGTGGGGAGAACTGCAGTTCTTAATGTCTGTTCCTTACAATCTGACATGTATTCTGCTTGCAATGAGACTGCATTACTAGTCTGCCTTCACTGCATTTTTTATGGTGATGCATTATACTATTTGTGAAGTTGCCAAGCTGAGGAGTGCTAACAAATTTAAACCATTGTAGCAATGGATTGCTACATGTGGCTGATAGGCAGTGTTGCTGTAAATAGGGGAGGAAAATCTGCATTCACTGAAGACAATGTATAGTGTGTTGCTAGTGCAGTCTGTTGGGATTTCTTCTTCTTCTTTTTTTTTTCTTTTTGTTTTTTGAGATACCTTTTGAAGAATTAAATTTCTTTTGTAAAACTGTTTTTTTTTTTTTTACTGTTTTTATGACTGTANTTTTTTTTTTTTTTTTTTAACCAACTTGCTTATTTTCTGTTTTCTCCGCTATGTCTCTTACTGAATGGTTTGTTGTTTCTTTCAGGACTATCATTGGTGGTGGAGATCGTTCTTGACAAGCAGCTTTACAGCTGTTTATCTCTTCATCTATGCAGTCCATTATTTCTTCTCTAAACTCCAGATAACAGGAACTGCTAGCACCATTTTATACTTTGGTTACACAATGATCATGGTCTTGATTTTTTTCCTTTTCACAGGTGAGTATAGCACTCAAAATAAACTTAATGCAGGGGTTTCAATGTTTGTCTAAACTTTATCTGATGTTTCTCATTTTGATCTGAAACATGAAGTACAATTTATGACTCTTCAGTCAGTGTTACTTTAATGGTTTGTGAAAAAATACATCACAGATATTTTGAGTTTTTTCATCTAATTTGAAATTACTTTTATTTACAGTGCAATTTACCTTTTGTATATTACATTAGCAGTGAGTTCAAACTACTGTATTTTCGAAAAGCTGTTCTTGTTCACTTTGATATAAAGGGTATTTAACTTAATTCTGAATTTCATAATTGGTTCTAGTTCTGTAATTATACATATTGTACTCAGCATATGAAGGATAAAAGCTGTTTTCATCGTTCATTATTAGCAGGTGAAACAGAATGGTACTGGATGACAAAAGTGAGCTCTAGTACTATTAGAGAGAGGTGATCTTACCTGCTGAATTGTGGTACCCTGTCTTAATGGCAGGAATACACCTTAGCTGGCAGAACCTCTCTGAAATGTGGCTCTTTTTGGTAGTCCAGCTTCTGTTTCCTGATGGTACTCATGCAGGCTAAGTGCCTTTTACCTAATTATTCCATTATTTGTAATCCTGTGGCTCAAACTATAATTTAGAGGCTGATTTGATGGGAAACCTGTGCCAGCTCTACCATGTGAAATGAGAAGCTCTTTGAAAATTGTGTTAGCCAGGAGTGTCTTATATTGGTGTTACTCATACTGCTGCTGTTATAGAGGGAGTTTTAACACATGAAATAATGTATCACTCACCTTGGCATAGTAAAACACTGCAGCAATAGAACTAGACAAAATGCTAGTTCACGTATCATGGGTTGTTCATAAAACCTTCATATTCATTCCTAAGATGTGAGAAAAAAGAAAAAAAATCGCTTTGCAAACCATCGTGCCAGCTACATTGTTACTTAACATCTTCTACCTGATGATTGAAACATATTTTTTGTTGCATCACATAACTCTCTTGATGTAATTCAGAAAAGAGTGGCCAAAAGAAGTAATGAAAGTAAGCATTAGCATCAGACTGTGCCATGTCAGCAGTGAGAGGGACCTCCATCTTTCTGCTTCTAATACTGATTTAGTATGTCAAGCACAAAACAAACAAACAAACCAAAAAAAAAAATAAAAAGAACCAAAACACTGTCCATATTAAAACACTGAAGAAAATTACTTGTTTTAGCAAAACATACTTGGTAAAAAATATTTTTAATAATGATAACTGGCACTTTTTTCTAGATTTTCATTGCTGCTTGCTGTTTAGATCTGTATTGCTTCTTAGGAAAGTCAAAAGAAGCTTTTTTTCTTTAAAAAAAAAAAAAAAAAGGAAAACAAAGGACTTAATTCTAATTTTTAATTATTAGAAGGCAAACATAGAAGTTGGCATATTGCCAGTTAAAATCCTGCTTAAATCCTGGCAAAACAGACAAGCTCCAGATGTCCTCTATAATATATATATATTAAAAACAAAACAACAAAAACCCCTGTAGTCTGAAATGTTTTAATTACTTTTAAACTAAAGCAATATGTTAATGTGTCTGGGTTTTAGCATAGGTTAGTTGCTATTCTGCCAATTTCAATTTCACTTACAAGATGCAAATTGGTAGAATTAAAAATATCCCTTTCATATATAAAACGATAATTGAAACTGTCATGGCAGCTGCTGAAATGGTATTAAAAGCTTCAGATGTGCTGATCCTGGAGCTCTTGATGTGGAGGCCAGTGAGGCCCCAAAGTACAATAATAAACTGTGCTACTGTTACTGCTGTGCCACTGTCCTTGTGGCAATGTTTTTTGGTTTAATATCTATATTTTTAGAACCATGTTAGTAGTAACTGTGCTGTAATTGTTGTTCATGTGCAAAGCTGCTACTTGGTCACTTTTTTTATTTTTAAGTTGTAATAGTTGCTAGAAAGGTGGAAGCTGTATGTGGAATAAATTTTCACTCATGTAAAATGCTGTGATATTTTTTTTTCCCCTGTATTTAGTTTAGTAGTTGATATTTGAGCTGAAATGTAAGCTATTATAGGTAGATGATTCAAAGTCAGGTGTTTTCTGCTTTATTTTGTAAAATATTCCTTAATAGCACTTGCTTTGGAAAGTAAGGGTTTCACAAGTTTATGGAGGTCAAAGAGATTGCTAATGTAACTTTGTATACAGCATTGTTCCTGGATGGATGTTCCCAAAAGGAGACCTTGAGCTGTGCCACTGAAGGTAGCAGTAGGCATTTTGGTTTTCTTGCATATTGGGTCTCAACAACTGTGACAGAAATATAAAGGGCAGCGTTAACACCTCCTGCATGGCAGTGATTTATGTTTCTGTGAACCTTACAAAAAAGATCATAGCGAATAACTACATAGGAACTGAGTGCTTGTGTGGCAACAGCGACAATAATACAATCTGACTGGTGAAAACCAACAATGTGCCCACCCAAAGAAGACCATTTGATTTTATGTACAGAGTGCAGCTAATCGTTCAAGAAGTAATAAGTATGGTTAATGGGGATAGCTGCGTGATTACGTACATTTTATGCTAGGAGATGAAAAATGCTGATTGTAGTCAAAGCGTGTTGCTTTAGTGACCTCTATTTTTGAACATCATTTTCACTTGTGAGTTAATGCCATTTTCAAAATTGAGTTTTGATCTTCTGGGTAGATTGTGTTTAGAATCCGAGATTCTGAAGCACCCACCACTGTGCAGTGATTGAAACCAGTATGATACAGAGAGCTTTTAAGGTACATAAGAAGTATCAGCCAAGTGCAGAGTGCTTTTCTGTTTGCTTTCTTACAATCTGTTCGTGCTTTGAATTCCTTTTTCTTCATTAAACAATAAAGCTGGAAGAGATGAATAGAGCAGAAAAGTCTGCCTAATGTATTTTGGCATGATTCTGTGAAATAATCCTTGTTCTTAATATTGAATTTGAACTAGTTTACTAATAACCTTCCCTTACCCAGTTAGATACTAGCTTGTGGACTTCTTTCTGTATATAAGAAAACTGATGCTGAGAGGAAGTATATATTACACACTAGAGTATTCAACCTTGTAGGAACCGGAGACCAAACACTCGAAAAATAAAAGATGTCAGTGTCTCTCTAGTAAGTATAAATGGATGCATTGGACGTTTGTTTCTTGCCTAGAGAAACTACTCAAGATATCTCCACAACTAGGTTCTTGAATTTGAACTATCTCACACAGAAACAATCTTTTAGCTGTGCTTTCCCAGGATGAGCAATCACATACACAGGCTGCAGCGCACTAGGATGGCATCAGCTTCCTAGACTGGTAGGGCTTATTTAGAAAGGCAGGATCTGAAAATACAAAGGTCACCCACTTAGGGAAAAATAAAGGTTTATCCTGCAAAAGTAAGTTCTTAACTATATGTTTTCGATTGCTTTTTCATATAATTGCACCTGCTGACTACTTAGGACTGGTTAAGGGAAACATTGCCCACAAAATTAATTGATCATGTTGGTTCGAAAAAAACAAACAAACAGATTTTACTGTCTCAGTGAGGGAACAGGTGTCAGGCTGAGTGTCATTGTGCTGTGGTGTTTAACAGATGAGCACATTAAAGCTGTAAAAACCTTACAGTGGAATGGAGTTTAGACCAATCATAAAATAAATTTAGCAGTTCCTTCTTTGAACTTTTTTTTTTTCAAAAGTACTTACTGTTAGAATTTAACAACTTTAAGGAAAAAAGCTTTATGTATCTGTTTTCTGTTTTGTTTTGTTCATTGATGTGTGTCAGTGGAGCAGCAAGCTGGAGAGGTGTGCTTTTTGTTGATAGTGCCTCCAGACTTTGGTTTCAGTTTGAATGTGTTTGAAAGAAACAAATGTAAGCAAGATGCTTGGGTGATTACAGCTTATCTAAGCAGTCCTGCTATTGTAACGAGAGAGGCATAATTTAAGTGAGGAATGGTTATTTTGGTGCAGGATGTGCTTAGAAAAATTCTCCAGATGGAAGAGATGACTATGGTTTTTAAGAAAATACATTTGAAATTATGTTGCTTTAAATGGCAAGGTTGTATTTTAAGTAGTGCAACTGGTAATGGCCATTTTGCTGGGTAGAGCTATGGGTGTGGGAAACTGGTCGTGTGCTCATCTGTATTTTAAGATTGACTTTAGTCAAAGTAGTTGAAGCAAAAGAGGAACCTTAGGACAGTGCTGACTTACACAGCAGGTTCTCAAGATCCAGTATGTTGATTTTTGTTTATGAAGTCCTAAAATTGAAAACAAATGACAGATTTGTGAAATGACCTAAAATGAAGAAAACATTCTGGCTAGAATTTTTTTATTTTTAAGTAAACCAAGCTAGGTCAGAGTTGTTGCTCTTCCCCGATCATTGTTCCTTTGCAGATTCCTTTCTGACTGGGATATTTATTCCTCTATGGAAATTTGGAAGCCTTCTGACAAAATTCGTGGACCTCTTTAGTGGTTCATGGAACCACAGACACCCGTAGGTCTGAGGTGGGATTAAAAAAAAAAAACTGGAATTCAGTGGAACCAGGCACTGTACTGCTAATGTTCTTCCAAAAAAGGTTAAACTTTACGTTTCACTAACATAAGCAACGCTGTAGGTAAAACAACTGTAAATGAAAACATTATTTATAATGTTTCTTTAACTCATGTCCACATCTGTCCATTAATACTGATTCTGTAATATGAACACGCTGCCGTGAGCCTTTGGAAGCTCTGATGTTGTTTAAAAACAAAAAAAAAAAACAAAACTGTGATCACTAAAAACTCCCAGCTGATTTGCTGTGATTAATTCCCACTTTTTAATCTTCAGTTGGATACTTGAGGTGGATTTTCAAATTCCTTGTCATTCTGCCAGCACCTTTCAAACCATTCTGATCTCTGAGTACTAAGGGAGGTGGTCTTTTGACTGATGAATTAGTTTGGTGCTTTGTTTTGAAGTCTCTAGTCTACAAATTTCAGCTCTGTAGGATATGTTTGTGTTCATGGGAAGGAAGAAGAAATGACTGTCCTGGTATGCCCTAACTATAGATGCAGGACTAAAGCACTGTGGGAGCAGCAACAGAAGGAAGCTTGGCTGACAAAGAAGGTAGTGAGTGCATAAGGCTGTATCTGGGGTTACAAGTCTAGCCTTTCTCTCCTGTGGTTGTAAGTTCGTGGCTCAAATCTGATGTCTGACAAACATTATCACATCGCTTCTGTTAGAAAACAGACTTAGGCTAGTTCCAGGACATGGGCAAAATTGCTGATGAAGTTTAGAAAAGAAGTGGGGGTACTTGGTCTTTGATTTGCTAAAAAGACCTTTTTAAGAGGGAAGCTGAAGATCAGCGTTACTGAAACCTGCAAAAATCTGTTTACAGGTGAAATGCTTGTTCACAGTGTGAAGTCTGCTGATTCTGCTATGAATGAGGCCATAGTTTTTAGAAAGCTGTGTATCAGAAAGATTCAGAGTGATAAGGATCAGAGGAGAATGCTGTGGGTTTAGAGTACGTTCCCGTATTAAGTTATGGCACGCTCAGAAAACTGTGGTGAATCTCATTCTTGTGTTAAAGTTGTACAGTTTTCTTATGATATTACAATTCTGTTGTAGCACAGCAGATATAGATTTTTAAGGTACATCCGTTAACATCTGTTAAACATTTGGAAGAAACATTGCTTTCAAAGCCATAGAAGGCTCAAAGTGGACTATATTATAAAAACAGCTAGAAGGCAGATGCTGACATCCATTATTGGAAAAAAACATGAGAGTAAGGCTTCGAGTAACTATGCTGATATTGGAGTATCGGACACAGTAGGAAGGAGTGAGAATTGACCATAAACCGCAAAGACTTTGCGATGTCAGGCCTACAAAGGAATTAAATTCCTTCTGAGGTTGGTGTCTGATCTCCTATCAAGAGCAGTAAATCTGCTGTCACCTACTGTTTCAGAGGATGATAACCACAAGCTCATAGGGAAAGGGTAATCTGTGGCACATAATAATAGGCTGTCAAAAAGCCTTTAACTGCAGTATACGTGGTAGCATGAAGGACACAAGAACTGGGGTATAGATAATAAGCATCCAAAGGCAGATTTCTCACTTCCCAAGTGCATAGATGAGATTTGAAAGACAGAAAGAGTGATGAATGCAGAAGAGACAAATGCCTAGCAATTAAGCTTCTATTTAGTACACAAGTCTCAGCAAAATGACGAGAAAGGTTGGAGCTGATGCCAAACATGGGCTGTAGAAACAGGAAATGATGCATGTAAAAGTGGTGGAGCAGAATGCATCATCTTGCAAGTACTGGAAGTCAGTAGTGTAGCTGGTAAGGGTTGTCACAGGGCTGGTGTACAGCTGTGTCTTTAAGAGTGAGTTAGCTGAAACTGAGACCTTCTTTTTCTTTTTCTTTCTCTTTCTCTTTTTTTTTTTTTTTCTGTGATAAAGATTAATATTTGTGTGAAAATTTACCTGTAGGTAGATGTGTGAGAAATGATGCATCGCTTGATTTAGAGGCTTAGGACCTAATTGTACGAAAGCCAATGTTTCTTCTTCATCTTACTCTGTACACCGGAAACTCAAGCCTTAGGACTTGATGTGTGCTCCAAAGTGCTTGCAGAAGGCTGAGTGGTGTCTTTGCCTGCTGTTAGGTGGGATGGCTACAGAACTAGACTGGTAAGAAACTGAGGACCAAGCCAGAACACAGGTCTGCTGCACAAGCACCCTAGCAGCAGTACTCCCAGGGAGAGATGTGACAACAGAGCAAGTTAGTGGTACTTTTTCCACAGCCTCCCTTCAGCCATGGCTCAAGGGCCTTTTTAGCAATTGAAATGGTGTAATGAATAGTCTGTATTTCTTTGTTCATGAATCTGTTCAGTTGCTTGAAACATTATCCACGCTGACCTGTGGCAAGCAAATCCGAAGCTTGAATGCCCTTTACATAAAATTGTTCATTTTGGTTTGTGTTTGTTACTGCTAGTTTTGTTTGATGCTTTCTACCAACTACAGTGCTTTAGGAATAGGATGTATACAGAGTAAGGAGGTCACTGCTCCTTGGTGTCAATGTAGCACAGCAAACAGAAAAGCAGTCCAGGTGACTTTTCCAAGGTCGTGTTCTGTAACATAGGTGGCTGTGAGCTGCTGTAGACCTTCAGTTGACTTCAGGTAGATGCTTACTTTGCTTATGTGTAAAATTCAGTTTCTTAAATGGTGCTGGTGTGCCTGCTAGTGGTGATAGTAGCACCACCGCCAGTGCTTTAAATGTATATCAAGCAGCCTGGTCCTAAAAGTCATCTTTGATCTAAATCAATAATTTAGACTAGGGATGAATGTGTATTGTTAAATTGAACAAGTGGTGTTATTTTGGATAGTTAGCTGGATTACAATGTTATATTCTGTCCTGCTGGGAAATGCTTGTTAGATTTTTCTCTCAGCGCAGACTGCAGGGTAAACTAACCTTTTTCACTTTCTCATTTTAGGAACTATTGGATTTTTTGCCTGCTTCTGGTTTGTAAGTAAGATTTACAGTGTTGTGAAAGTGGACTGAAAAGCTTCAAAGTGTCTTTTGAACATATCTCCCTTGCTGTTTGATAATTTTTTTTACCATGCATTGAGAAACATACCGTGTAGTTCTAATTTGTAAAAGCCGAAGAGCAGACTACAGCATAAAATACAGGTTTTCATGGAAGGAGATGGCACCATTGGAAAAATGTTTACATCAGTATATTCACTGAACATGTTAATTTTAGTCATTCTAAAAATTGTATCTGAAATTTTGATTTAGAACAAATAAAAATTCTATAAACTGGTTTCATTGAGAAATGAGTGCATTATACAAGAAATTTCATCTGGAGGACTGTTCTTTTGTTACCTCTCTTGATTTCCAATTATATACCATCAAAGCACAGGACTATCAAGTAATTCTATGTAAAATGTGAATTTTTAACTTAACTATGACTGTACATATTATCCTGCACCTTCTTTACAACTAGATATCTTCTTACAAATGTACATGCATTTAGTGTAATGTAGACTTTATTAAAAATATCGACACTGGTTTTTGTTCAAATAAAACTGCACAACTCCACCTGGCTTGTTTCCTTTCCTGTTAATTAGGCCTTCGCTATTTGAACATGGATCACATTAGCCTGACCCACTGATAACTCTCCAGTTTATATTGCCTGTAAGCAGTTTGACTATGACTTTCCTGTATGGGTGGAAATTGTGCAAGCAGAAGTACTGGCAGGTCACTGAATCCATGGCTCTAGGATGGGCAGAGGCTTCTGAAGCTGCTGTGCTTCAGCTGTGTGCTTACTCTTTCTCGAGAACATTTTTGGTTTTGCAAACCATTGTTCAGAGGAAAATAATTTCTCCTTCTTTTAGCCCTCTGAAACACGTATCTCATTGTTCTTCATTCTAGGAAAACTGTTCAGCTTGTCAGAAATTTTAGCCATGAATCAGTGGACTTGAGAATGGATAATTCTTAAAGGTGAAACCTTTTCTTCCCACTCTGCAGAGCTTGTGCTGGATTACACGATATTGAGTATTTTAATAGCTTCTTCATTTATAAGATGGCAGACATTCTTCTCACAGGAATGTCGAGGCTTTAAAGAGACTTTCCAACGTCTTGAATTGCACTTGAGGCTGAGCAGAGAGTCACTGCAGACATAATTCAAATGGCTGTGTTACTAGCCCTGCTGGAGATGAATAAGGGGATGTTCACTCAGATTAATGGGTGAAATACTCAAAGCTTATTAACTGGCATATGGAAACATTCATTGCTGGAAGCTGCTTTTCAAGGTCTAAGCCCGCAATTTAACAAGACCCAAAATGACTCCATATCTTTTCATAGTCATACAAATACCAGGTAATTGTAGTTAGTGTTTAATATCCTTTCAAAAATGTAACTTTGGTATGAGGATTTCAAGTCTCACCTCTTTTTGTAGTTGTTCTTTACAGTTTACTTATGTGTGGCACGGGTCACATGGCTAAGCTGGGATGAATACCAGGCTACATCTTCAGAACAATGCCTGTGGCATAAGAATGAAGCTTTAAAAATCCTGACTTGAAGAACAAGACGTGAATATGTAGTTCAGGTGAGAGGAAGCTTGGGTGGAGCATGTAGCTGCGGTGGAAACCTCACTGCTCTGGGAACTGGTGTTAACAGGAGTGGCTGCGTTATACTGTTACACTCAGGGTTATGCTAGTAACTCTGCTGCTTTCAAATTCTAAGTTTGGGAAGACTGTTGGTAGGTCCCACAGTGTACATAAACTGTACTTTTTTGGCAATTTTTTCCAAAGCAAGATGGAAAGAAATTCCAATTGAAAGCTTGCAGAGTACATACAACAAGAATGTGTCATTGTGTGCCCTTCTAGGAGTTTTTCCTCATAAAAACTGTCCCGGTATGATACATTTTCTTCCATGGAAGACAAATTGATAAGATCTGAGCACTTCACAGTTGGCGTACTAGGAGCAGTTGACAACTATGAAGATTGTTTCAGCTGAGGTTCAGGTGTGTTTTTGATCACAACTTGGCCCCTCAAATGCATTCCCTTCTACCACCAAAATCTCTGCTTCCCTTCTCTTTCTCCCAGAGGTAGAAAACTACAGAGCTGCCATTAAAGAGATCCGTTTGCAGTTCTCTGCTGGTCCAAAAGCATCGTTCCCTCTGTTAAAGACTTCGTGCTCATATTGAAAGTGGTGCTGCTCTGTTTAAAAAGGTCCTTTCTATTAAAGTTTTTTATTTTATTGGATACTTTAAAAAATTTATGAGAATTGTTGGCTGAAGCTCCTTTTCAATTTTACATGTTCAAAGGGAAATGAATTCATGAGAAAACTTGGAGCTGCAATTGGCATAAAATCCCAGCAGGAAATTTTGCCAGATTAATAAATATGTATTTCACAAGAAGCAAAATAAACTGAGTTGTAAAATTATATTCACAGAGCTTTCTCTGCTTTATTGTGAATACTAGTGAGTTAGAGAGTAAAGCTGGGTTAAGAAAGTTTCTGAAGCAGGCTTCAAGCAAGTAGTCTAAAGCCACAGCTGTAAAAGTGAAGTCCATCATTCTCATGCAATTATCAGAAAACATTTTTGGCCCCATTCTTGCAAATCTGAAATTTCATAATTGAACAGCCTTTGTGGTGGAGACAAAATGTTGTGAAACACTAACGTCTGTCTACAACAATCGGAAAAATGCTTTAGTTTTGGTCACGTTTTTCTTTAACACGTTTTTGTTACAAAGGCAATTATTGTGCTGTTAGGGTCTATGACGGACTGTATGCTTGTGTATATTTAAAGTGAAGTTTTACAGATTTATCTGGGGCAGGCAGTGCTGTGACTGATATCCGAATGGTGGCTATTAAAATCCAGAGGGGAGGTGGCACCTGAGACCACAGTCACTGATGCATGTTTTTAAGACAGTTTGTCTGTTGTTGTTTTCCCATCAGCAAGTAGCTGTGAGATTTGCTGCTGCTGCTACTGTGCTCCTCTTGCCTAGGAGACAACCACCCTTCTCTTCTCTTGAACTTCTCTACATCTAAATATTTTTGCTGGCTCCAGATTTGAGATTTGGCTGTTTGGAGAGAATCTGGACATTAGCC
Organism: Penelope pileata; assembly: GCA_013396635.1. Classification (NCBI taxonomy): domain Eukaryota; kingdom Metazoa; phylum Chordata; class Aves; order Galliformes; family Cracidae; genus Penelope; species Penelope pileata. Next base: position 1,350,245 of record WBMW01004220.1, read on the forward strand.
CTTGGAAAGAATTTTCTGGCATCCAATTTGGCCAAGAAAAAGCTGAAAGCTGCCTTTTGGCTTTGTACTTCCCCTAGAGAAAGCCACCAGGCTGCAAGTGAAATACAAATTGTTATGAGTATGTATCAATTTAAACGTGCTGTAAGCCCTGGCCAGAAAGCAGTAGACAAACTTCTTAGTTTTAATTTTATTGGACACGGAATGGGCTCTAGTAACATGATTTTCCAGTAAGTCTCAGTGCTCTTTGGGAGTTTGTAAGTGGTGTGGGTGAAGATCTTGTTCACTGTGTGTTGAATCAGCCGTGTGTTCTGGAGATGAAGTGGTCAGCATGGGGACTGGGATGTTTTAAGTACTTAGATTACCAGTAAGTGGTGTGTGATCTCTAAATCACTCTATATTAACTTGTGACTAATAGCTGTCACATGGAAGTAACTGCTGTTCCCCTACTGTAATTGGAACAATGGACTTAATAAAGCATGCTCTATCCTGTTGGAGATACTTCAGCCTTTCTACCCTATTGAAAAAAAAAAATCAAGCTAAGGTTTAGCTTTTCTAAAGCAGAACTATAGGCATCCACATGTTATTTTTGCAGTGCTCCCAGTAATGGACTCAGAAGGTGAAGTAAAACATCTCCGTTGTAAGACTCTTCTTGTAATAACTATCCAAATCCAGCAAACGTTGTAGTGTGTCGTGTTTGTCATATTTAAGTAAAACTTGACAAGCTACAACAAAGCCTCAAAGAAAGAAGGATGTTCAGTGCTGATGTTTTACATTTCATTCCACTTGCTTGGGTACTTTTGAACAGATACAGCCTCCTCTTCACTCCCAATTCAGAATGTAAAAGTCTGAACAGGGCTGTGCTATGTACAGCAAGGGTGAGAGTCAGATGCCAATATGCATACGGGATTCATGCATTACCTGTTTCAATCTCTTTGAGGACTGGGCACTGTGCTGCTGTAGGGGAGCGTTTGCTGAAACTCTCCCCTGGCAGCTGCGACTTTGACAAGAAGACTGTGAGCAGCCCTGAGTACGTATGAAAGCACACTCCATCACACACAAAGTTAGGGGTTTTTAATCCTTTTCTAGTGCACAGGGGTTCCAACTCAGCTTAGGGCAGTGTCTGCAGAAGCCGCCTGCACACTTCAGCGATTCCCCCTGGGACAGCTAGGAAAGGCAGGCAGAGGGATGAGGGTGGCTTTGGGTTGTTCTCCCTTTCTCTGTCACATCTGGGGCTGCCCTTCTGACTTCAGTGGAGCTCTTCCTGCCAGAGAAGTGGGAAAAATGGCAGAGAGCAGATAGGAAAGGGCTTAACGGGAGCCTAGGCTTTCCAATGGGATAACAACCAGCCCTGCAACTTTCTCAGAGATGTGGAGGATCGTTCTTAGTACATCTTCTTTACGCCCAGGTGGGATGTCTTTGACTTTGATGGGATAAAAGGAGGATGGATGTCTTTCATGTTCTATTGAGATGCTGCAAGCCTGTATCCAAAACCTCAGGTCAGGGTCACGGTCTATTTTGGTATCTAAAGTAGCTACAGTTACGGTATTCACAGCGCAGTACTTTATCTTCCTAATCTAGATGCCTTCTAGTTACAGGCTACACACACTAATTAGCATTGCTTATACAAAAATGGGAAGCCATTAGACATTCCATGAAGTTATTAGTGCCAGGATTTTATAGATAACATTAGCCTCTGTGGAGTTTACCCAAGGTAATTTATGTTGTATTTGCAGCTAAAGGAAAACTCTTAGATGTTTGACATCGCAAAACAGTAAAACCGGGAGATTTATTACTGGGGCAGAGAGAACAGGGCCCTTGAGCTGCTTTGTTTATCATAAAAAGTTGGGTTAATCAGATGTGCACATGTGCCTCCCATATTTTCTGCTTCAGTTTTGCTCCTGTGCTGCTCCTTGACAGGCTCTGCAAAATGTGAAAAGGCGCGGGAGACCTGGCAAAAAATTATTTGGACTCTCCAATATGAATATTTGTACATCCAGAGGAGTTGTATCTCCCTCTTGAGCTACCATTAATAGAGAGAGGACATATGTAAGTGAAGTAGAAGTTCTCAGCAAAGGGCTGTGTAGGAAATCTAAGTTGGCTTAGTGAAAGATGCTGCCTGGGCAGCTTTGCTCACTGCTGTCCTGAGACCATCATGGCTACAACAGCCCCGCCTCTTCTTTATGGGCTTCCTGCAGCCCTGTTGTAACAATACCTGGGCTTTCTAGGGGGAGGGGTTGCAGAGAACCCCTGCTGCCTTGGAGGTGCTGTGGCCAGCGGAGAGAAAATACTTTTCCTGAACCTTTCTGATGCTCCCAACAGCAGAGGCGTGAGTCTCCAGGTTCCTCACTGGCATTGGTCTGGGAGCAGAAGGATGAGCTTCCTCAGCAGCAGGCCCATCCTCTGGTGTTTGAGCAGGGTGAGATGGCTGCATGTGTGCATCCCATCCTCCTGAGAGGGACGTGGAGAGCTGGGGGAAGTGTAATCACACAGCCAGGCAAAATCCTTAGGCTCTGCATGTGTTCAGGGTGCTTGTAGCTTCTTCCTGTCCTTTCTAAACACCTCCTCTGTAGGCTGTGTTGGCAGGCAGCTGCACAACTGAAATTGCGTTCAAACAACGGCCCATCTCCCTTCATGCACCGCAGAGTGCAGTCCTATAGGAAGGAGGGAAGAAGAGGGAGAAGAAAAACAGGTAAGGTGGCCCATGTGGGTTTGTGACAGCTGTGAGCAGCCCCAGCGCCAAAAAAGGGAAAAGCAGCAAATTGGTGCTGCTTGCACAGCTGTGGGTGGTTAAGCAGCAAAACCCATAAGGCCTCCATGGCAAGGGCTCCCAGCTGCAGCCTGGCCTGCTGGTGGAGGTTCTGCTGGTCCTGTGGTCCCAAGCAACAGGAGAGCATGTGAGTTATGCAGCACAGATTTTGAGTTCCTTCTGTCTGGAAGGGGTGTGGGGGAAGAGCGGGTGCTTGTGTCAGTGACCCCAGCAGCAGTGCTCTGAGCTGTGTGGTGAGGTGGGAGCTGGGGGTGTCCCCAGGCACTGCCATTGCAAGCTGAGGGCCCTGGGCCTGGCAGAGCCTCAGAATAGAGACAGGGTTGTCCTGGGCCAGAACATGGTGGCGAAGGGAGGAGGTGCCCTGCCCTCAGGGGTGGCAGGACAGCTGTGTTCCTGCTGTGGGTGATCACGTGTTGCACGTGACACCAGCTTTTAGCTGCCCGGGAGAGACAATTGGTGTGTGTCACGTTTAATGCTTGTCCTGTCATGTTGCTGTCTGTGGTGTGGCCACAGGAGATAGATCTGTAATGTGTTCAGGGCTTGCGCTTTGTGAAGCAGAGTGCTGAGGTGGCTGTGTGCGTGGAGGTCTCTGCAGGCCCTACGGGGCACCATGCTGGGGATGCAGGGAGGATGCCTTTGACTTCTCAGACTCCTTCTTCCAGGATGTTCTTGAGTAGAATCAGATTCTTCTGAGGCCCCTGGGCGGGTCCATGGCCTGCAGGCCAGACCCCCATTCTCTGTATGTCAGAAGCGGTGGGTGCTCTCTGCAGGGAATCCTCTGTACGTTCTGCCTGGGGGTGTCCAGGCTCCAGACATGTGCTCGCTGTCTATGAAGCAGCCGGATGGTGGGGATCTCATTAACTGCTCCTTGGGATCCAGCTGCAAGGCCCAGCCCCTTTGTTTCCCCTTCTCCAGGCTCTGAATGGCTCTGGAGTTTCCTCCTGCTCTGTCCCTTAATGAGCAGTGCTCTGTGGGGTGAAGTGCGGAATGCGAAGGCACAGACCCCTTGGCTGGAAGACTCTAATTGCTGGCATAGGAATGAAATAGCCATTAGAGTGTTTGCTGCTAATTAATTATTGTTTGCGGCTGCTCAGAAGTGGAGGGGTACAATTGCCATGTAACAGACTTAACTGTACTAAATAACCCCTGTTTACAGCTGGGGGCCCAGAGTGCTGGTGGTTTGTCACGCTGATCTCCTGACCTAAATGTCCCCCACCCCACCCTGTTCTGCACCATTTTGGCAAAGCTTTTGTGCTTTCCTGCTTGCCCTGTCTGTTCTAGCTGGTTTCAAATGGCTGCATCTCCCTTACCCATCAAACGGCACACACGAGGAACTATCAAAGAACCAATTAATCAGCCAGACTACTTAACAACATCACGAAGAGACTTCTTGTTACTAAATACAGAACATACCTGCTGTCTGCCTTCCTCACTTCTTAATTCAGAAAAGGTGGAAAGGGGAGAAGGGGAGAAATCTGCATGTCCTGTGGATGCATGTTCCTGATGGAATGGTGAAGGGTGGTTCCTGTTTCCCGAGAGATGATGGGATGAGTTGCCAAGCATCGTGACATTGTTAAGTCTGTTGGACGCAGGTGGGTTGAAGAAGGATTTAAAAAAAAAAAGGAAAATCTCCCTTGGCAATTAGTAAGGGAGAGGAGTAGACATGTTTGGGGCATTCCATCCCATCTCCATGAGGATGCAGAGGTGAAGGCAGGAGCATTGTCCCAGGGAGCTGCAGCAGGATGGTGCTGGGGCCATGGCAGTGCCCGCCCTGTGGGTGCAGCGCTGCATGACAGCGATGGAAGGGTGATTAGTGGAGAACTAACGAAGTACGTGAGGGGAGCATCACCAAAGCCAGGGCAGCCTGAGGCTGTGTGTGGTCTCCACGCTGGGTGCTCTACTCTCCATAAGGCAAACTCGATTCTTTGTTGGATGATTTACTCAGCTCTAGCTGCCGTAGAAAATGTTTTTGATTCCAATGTGGCTTATTTTCAATAATTAAGAAGGATAATAAGACAATTACTGGCAAAGTACATCGCATATAGTGTAAATATTCTTTGTTTTGAGGTTTTCCCAAGCGTCCAAGTTTGGTGGTTCTCATTAGGAAACACAACACATGCCAGTCTTTGAAAAATGGGAAAAGTCTGAAATATTATTTCAATATGAATTATTTACCTCGAAAGTTCACTCTCTGACTGTTTCTTGCCATGGTACCTGACTAATTATCATGTTATCAAAGGAGTGTGCAAACCTGCAAGCCTCGCTGTTTGGAGTGGCTTGACAGATCAGCTTTTCTGACGGAAAGAGATATAACTTCGCTATTATCGGCCTGGTTCCCTTTTGCATTTTGAATTATTATTTTTTTAAACTAATAGTCTGTTTTATGTAAACCTCTCAGAGATTAGGAGTCGATTTCAAAGATCATCCTCCGTAAAGTCTCTTGATCATATTTTATGGTTCCTGTGACTCACGAGTGTAATCTCATATTCTTGGGATATTTATGACATGTTCACCTAATTCCCTATGGTAGCTAATCTCACTTCTGTACCTTAAAAATATTAAAATATCTTTAAAGCAGGACTGGTAAAAAGGCAACTTTTACAGCCAATCTTCAGCTCCAATTGCTCCTGCTGGGGAAGTCATAATGATGAATTTGTGACATAATTTCTGTGGCATCATGCTGGGATTTCATAAATGGGGATGGTGATTATAGAGCAGGATCAGGTGAAGCTGGATTGTGATGGAAAAAGCCCCGATTCAAATGCAAATTGTTCAATAATGGCATAGGGGATACCAGAAATTACTGGCAATTTATTTTATTTGGGTTAAGCTCCTCATTTCAGTCTCTTCCAGTTAGAAAGTCACTCTTTTAAGGAAGCGAGCAAAAGAAGTGTCTGGAAAACAAATCTTTGCTCTCTTGAGAGAACAAAATTGTGCTAATTTAATAATAATTAATCAGTGTAATTAATAAAAATGTTCTACATTTCTATGATTGCTCCCATTCAAGACTCTCCAAGTGCTTCGCAGACCCTAGTTGATTCCACTTCCCTGCAGCAGGATCCCATCACCTGCCCCATTTTCTGGAGGTGGTGAGGAGCACGAGCCAGGCACAGAGGCTGGAGGATTGTCCCAGGGTTGGGCAGAGCGATGAATTTCTGCGTTTCACAAACCAGCCCCTACCCAGCTGGGTTTGGGTGTGTGTCTGTACCATGCAGCAATGCTGGATGCACCCTTGGAATAAATCTGGCAGATTTCTACTGTCCAGCACGTGGGGCGAGGAGCAGCAGCAAGCACTGGTGCAGCTGTCACCAGCCCTGTGGGCACGTGTCTGTGGTGACACCGGCAGAGCTGGCTGCTCGTTGGTTATTCTTGGTGACATTGGAAGTGAGCTGGTGTGTTTGTTGGGCTTTTTTTTTTTTTTTTTTCCCAAATAGCTTGGAATTTAAACTGTTTAGCCGAGGATTAAACTAATTGCTTCTGCAAAATGCTGTTCCCACACCATCTAGCGCGCATCTGTTAACTGGGGAGGGATAACTGAACCAGTTGCCAGATGGTCCCTTGGATTTGGGTGGCCAGGAGCCAAGGAGCTGCCAGTTGGCGGTTTGTGGGGTTCTAGCAAAGAAGTCACGCTACGTGCACGTTCCCCTCGGTTACTCCTCTCTGCCTTAATGAAGATGCTGTCTAATGCAATAAAGCAGCCATTAGCCTCCTCCCTGCCTTTCCCCTCCCCCAAAGCAGCCAGTTTATAAGTCTGATCTGATCTGACGGGAGCAGGCTTTTCCAGGAGCCCGGGCTCTCCGCACGCTATGTGTGCAAATGCACTTTCTCAAGTGTGCGAGGCATTCAGCCCTGTGCCCACGGCTGCCTCTTTCTGTAAAGATGTCGTGACAAAACTGATGTTTGGAATTGCTTTTGACTCAAGAAGACTGTATTGCTTAGCCTCGATTATTGAATAACACACCAAAATGCGTATTGGCACTGTACCATTTTTAACCCAACCATTTTAACTCCAACCCAGCGTGCCATGCTTTGTGTTTACAAAGCACGTGATAGCTGTGCTTGAAGGAAGACAGTTGTGCCCTGCTTGAAGAGGGTGTTATGCCAGCCTCTGGAGAAGCTGTCTGTAGTTCCATAGAATCATTAAGGTTGGAAAAGATGCCTAAGATCATGTCCAACCATCAGCCCATCCCCACCACGTCCACTAAACCACGTCCCTCAGTGCCACATCTTGGTGTTTCTTGAACACCTCCAGGGATGGTGACTCCACCACCTCCCTGGGCAGCCTATTCTAGTGTGTGACCACTTTTTCTGAGAAGAGATTTTTCCTAATATCCAACCTGAACCTCTCTTGGTGCAAATAAAGGCTGCTGGTGTGGTGCAGAGCTGATGGCCAGCTCGGGCTGTAGTCCTACTCTTTGTGCTGGAAGGCCTCCTCTTGTCTGGTAGTCAGAGAAACCCAAAGCTGCCTGCTGGTGTAGGGAGGGTCAGGGCTGGGAGCGAATCTTTTCTTTTTGGCAGAGAGTGTGTTTACTGAGACGTAAAAGATTTTTGTGATTTATGCTGAGCGCTGCAGTGTAAATACTCAGCTGGATCTGCTGTGCTGTGTGAGCAATGTGGTGCTGTTACCTTCCTACATGGGCTGAAGCTGGCGCGTGGTGATGTGCACAAATCCATCCAGATGAAATACTGGTCAGTAAAAATAATTCATCAAAGCAGCGGGTGCATTTGGAGGTGATTGTAATCAAATCCAACAGTTCTAGATGGCCAGAGCCTCATCGGGAGCCTGCTGTGGTCTGTGGGAAGGTTCCCACTGAAGTGGCTGGATTTTGCAGGTGGAGACTTCCTCTCTCTGGGGGTTTGTCTGCACGGCTCGTCTTGGTACGGGGCACCTGGAACATGGCAGCTCTGGCAGAGCTCTGCCTGAGGGCAGCCCCACAGCACAGAGGGAATGTGCAAGAGACTGAGCTCCTGGCCTTGGGGGGAATTTACAGCTTCAGCACTGAGAAGCACTTTGGCAGCTGAAAACTTGGTTTTTGGTTTGCTGTCAAAAAAAAAGTGGTGAAAATGGACAAGTTCCAACCAAAACCATTTGCAGAGGGAGAAGTCAACAACAGTTCCCTCTTTTTCCATCTATGAGTGAGATGGAGCTACAGCATCTCTGATGCCTTCTCTGCTTGGGGCCCGGTTGCTTGGCTCTGTTGATGACGGCATTAATGGAGTGCTTAGCAATTGAGAAGTGAATTTCTTTTTCATTAAAGAGGGGTTTGATAAGGGTCAGGTACACTGGCACGTACCTCCAGTGCTGTACTCAGAACCTGCGAACTTACACGGGGCTGCTCATGGTTCTGAGAAACTTCTGGCATTGCAATGAGGTGGCTGTTTCCTGATGTGATCTGTGTCAATGGAGAGGGGTTCTTTGGGCTGAAATCCTACTCCTGGGCACAGAGTGGTAAGATAGCCCCTTATTCTGTGCCTGGAGAGTAAAACTAATTAATAAAAACAGTGGGTGACTTTTTTTGGGTGCTTTTTGGGAAGCAGTGATCCCAAGCCAGTGTGGAGGCTTGCTTGGGATGCTGCATCTCTTGAATGCTTGCACTGCTCCTAGCACAAGCAGGGCTGGCATCATGGGGCATCTTGCATAGGCATGGGAAATAGCACTGGCCACAGAAAGCTTTCTTCCAGGCTCTCCAGGCCTGCTGTGGGGTGCTAGAGAGTGTCCTGGCTGTGCCTCTTTCTCAGTGGCTTCCCTGGGCAGGGCTGCATGGGGATGAGAATAGCACAGGGCTATATACGGAGATGTTTGTGCTGCAGTTCATGTCTGCATCCTTTTGTTCCTGCTCTGGAAGAACAGGACATTCCCTGCCAAAGCACCCTGGGGGCCTGGTGCTGGGAGCAGGCAGCTGCCTGCATTGCTGCTCTGCCAGGCAGGGCCCCAGGAGGTGGGGGCACCTTATGCCTTCCCTCTTTGCTCCAGCTTTAATGGGAAAAGTCTTCTAGGAAAAATGTCTGAACCACTGTGGTTTGGGGAGGAGAAAGTGTCTCTGAGTTCTCATCCTCACTTGAGGATGCTCCTGTCCCCTCATCTGCCCCAGCAGCACGATGGGGTTGGTTTATGGATGCAGCCAGCACCACATGTTGCTGCCTCCTGGCAGCTCAGGGCTTGTGCAGGCAATGACACAGCTAGCTGACGAGGAAACAAACAATTTAAAAATTTCTATTCCTGGCAGCGGCTGTTGGGAGACTGCGAATGCTTTGACACCCTCTTTGCAACTCCTGTGCTCCAGCAGTGTTGTGGTGTGTGGGGTGTCCCAGGAAGGGGAAAGCAGCAGTGGGGACAAGAATAGGAGAGGGGCTGAGGCCAGGACCCTCCTGTGGTGGAGGGGCCATTCGATGTAAGAATCTCAGCCTGTTTTCTTTCCCTCTGTTGGCAGCTTGAGGCCGGTCTGCTTTGACCACATCCATCCCTGCATGGTGGCTCTCCCAGTGTTGCTCCTGCTTCACCCTGCGTTGCCCTTTTGTCTCGTGCCTGCTTGGCCTCCCCTGCTCCTGCCTGCTGCTCACACATACGTGATGCTGGGGGAGGACAGAACGTGAACGTGGTGCTGGGGAAGGAGGAGGTGCATGGAGATCAGGGCTCAGAAGGAGTTTTGTCTGCTGCACACTGGTAGGGATGCGAATAAGGTCTTGGCTGAACTTTGTGAGGAATATAAAATAGAAAATAGCATGCTGACTGTTGAATGTGCTGCTGCTTGGATGTTCAAAGGGCAGGGCCCAGGGGGTGCCCTAGGAGGAATATCGATCAGTGCATGTAGGTGTGCAAGCTCCATCAGTGCACACTCTGAGCTGCAGGGCCTGGGGAAGGGAGCTGGTGCACCTCTGTCCTTGGAAGGCACTTCTGAGAAATTGGGATGAAAAGTGAAGTGTGCCTTTATGGCTGTTTTTAAGGATGAATCAAAGAGATAAAGGCAAACTGAGATGCTGAGAAGGTGCACATATGGAAGAAGCTCCTTTATTGAAATTACGGGCACACAAATCCAGAAAAGCCTCATGGGTTGGGTCTAAGAAGCTTACCAAAATCGGCACCTAATCAGCGTGATCCCTCCTTGCCCGGGCTGTGGGGAAACTGACCTTCAGAAACCCGGGTCCGGGATGAGCATGGCAATCCCTGGCAGCACACGAGGGGCCCTGCTCCACGGGGATGTGCCATGGGGCAGGACAGAGGAAATGGGCAAGGGCAGGTACAGCCACCAGAGCTCATATCCCTGAGTTAAGGCAGAGCTGCATAGCTCACAAAACTTTCTTCAGAAGTGATTAACAGCAAAATGTTTGCTTTAATTTCTGTACCCATCCACTGCATTTTCATGTGGTGCAGCAGCTGAGGATCCTTGCAGGCTGCATGAGCCCCTGCAGCTTGGAAATGCCAGCCTGGCTTCTGGGAGCCATCCCGCCGTGCAGAGCTGCGTCACTCCATTGCGCGTCCCTGCTGTTAATGTGCAAGGAAATCTGGGAGATCATCACTCAAAGCTCCGTGTCTTCCACGTAATGGTCTTGATTCCTCCCAGCTCATTTGGAATGTGTTTGGGGGTCAGATGAGAAATGGAGTGGGATCAGAGCTAGCCTGGGGGAAGCTCCCATTTACGTGTGTTTCTCTCTTTCCAAAAAGAGGTCTCCAGCATGTGCATGTGTAGCAGAAAGTGGTCTGGGCAAAGAATGTGCCCTCAAAGTAATTCCAGTTCTGTCTTGGGGATGTGCCTTGCGTTTTGCACAAGCTGAACTTGGGCCAACGTGCTCTGCATGTTCGAATATGGCTTCATGAGCACGTTCAAATGAGAGTCTAGTATTAGTAGGCACTCTCGCTTCAATTTATGCTAAAAGCCAACAGATGGGGAAAGCAAAATGCCAGGAAACCAGGCCCTGATCAGGTGGCGTTGGCTGTGCTCATACTGTACTTAGACAATAGGCTGTATTGCATATTTGGAGGCTGATCTTGTGAAAATGAAATCCTGCTGGTGCTAACCCACAGAGGCTTTGCACACTGGGAAAATGGCCAAATTCCTCTGGAAAATGGTGAACCTCCAGCTGGGGGAATTAATGAAAATTCACTCTTGCCAAAAAGCAGAATTTCATCTTCTTGCATGACAAAGAGTGGCTCTCGCTGGTGGAGATTCCCCCCCTCCTGCCACCCCACCTTGCACACGTGCAGGAGGAAACACAAGGCAGTCAAGTACCCAACATGCTGCAGAGGGGAAGAGTAATCTGTGCCCTGTGTCTGACAGGGTGAAGACAAGGAGTCAGGGGCTGGGGCTGCAGCAGGAATGGGTGGGCTTCATGCTTGGAATCCCTTGCTAGGTGTAAGGAATTGACAGGGATGGGATCATGCAGGGCTTCTCTGGCACTGGAGGGTCTGAGAACAGCGTGGTAAATGTTTGCAGAGGTGCAGGCTTGCATGATGTTGAGGTGGGGGAGCAGACTACAGCACTTCTAGCTCCATTCCCTGTGATTTGAGACCTAGTCCTCAGGCTGTTGCTTGTGCTCAGCTGCTGGAGGAGAGGGCTGGCTATGCAGCAGCTCTCCTGCTCCCAGCACTGGCCTCATCCTGGGCTTCCTTTGTTTCTGGAAAGCTTTGTAGTGGTTTGGCTGCTTTGTGGTTGGATCTGGCTTGGGTTTGACCCTTCTGCAACCTTTTCTCTCCAGCCAATGTGAGACTAGGCTTTTGCTCTTTGTACCAGCTGTGTGAGCGAGCTCCCCCAAATCTCCTGCTCCATCCTATCTGCCTGCCCGTGCTGACTTCAAGGCGACCGGATCCACACGTACAAGGCAAGATCTCTACAGGGCAACAGCTCCTCACTTCTCCATGGGTCAAGACTTCCAGGGAATTGTAATCTAACTAACTTTCCTAGACAAGTTTTCTTAAGATGTTTTTCTCTAATTTCTAGCACCTGATTCCTCAAGTGGGTGCACGATTCCCCTGCATTTGCTCGGCTGCTCTCCTTGCCTGGCACAGCCTGCAGGGCTGTGAGCACAGGCTGGGTAGTCTAGCTGCTCACACAGACACCAGTTGCAATGGTATTTTGATTTATTTTTTAAGTGCAATAGGAGCATTTGGAGGATTCAGCTCTTCTAGCACAGCTTGTCTGCCTGTTTCTGAGCAGAAATCTGATCCGAGCGCTCTTGTAAAGCCTAATGCTGTTTGCTTCAGAGGTGAAGTTCCTTGACGGTATCTCTCAGCCAAACTGCCTGATAATCACAACCAGAGTGAGAATACCAGTTTGTCTTCAAATGCAGTAATTGTATGTGGAGAGAAAGTATTGCAGCGTGCTGCTGTGCTGCGTTTTGCTGCCCTGCTGAAGGAGAGCAGGCAATAGAATTACCTGGAGTGTGAGGTGCGGCTGTGATGGAGAAGTGTGCTGCCCTCCCTCTTAAAATCCAGCCCTTGTCTTTGCCACTGGATTTGAGCTTGGTGGGAAAAGGATTGAGGAGGGGTGTGAGGGGGGGAGGATTCAGGTGGTTTCTAATGTAAACACGTGGAAAAAAGTATCTGGGATCTCCCTATGGCATCTCTGCCATCTCTCCTGCCATCTCTTCTGCCTTGAAGCATGAAGAATAGGTGGAACTCGGGAGAAATTTACTTAGCTTAAAGGATAATATCAGGGCCTAAACTTTCAACTTTATGTTGCTGTGCTCCCTGACAGATAACCTACAGAAGGATTTCTGCAGGGAAAGGCACATGGCAGTACAGTTGTAGCCAGGGGTAAGTGAACTTCTTGCTTCTCGCTCAGGCGTATGGCTGTAGCCCCCTCACATGCCTCCAGCGGGTGAGGTCACTGGGGCTGGGGGCATGTGGCAGGTGATGGAGGGGTTCTGGGGAGCCTGGAGGCATTGGCCCACAGAGGCTCCACAGGTGGGTGCAAAGCCCTTGGATGGAGAGGTGGGAATTTCCCCTCGGTCATCCTTCTGCATGGGAGATGTTTTCCTGGGGTGGGTGTGTGGACTACAGCACCTTGCACCGGGGCTTCCTTGGGGGTCCTTGCCCACTGAGGGCATTCCTGGGGCCAGCACCCTGCCTGCAGCTGTGCCTCTGGCCTTGGGAACTGCCTCGCTACCCTGAGCAAATATGGGCTGCGTGGAGAGATGAGAGCATCTTGAACCACCCTGGAGAGGTTTGGGTCATGCTTGTATGACTTGGATGTTTACTTGATGAACAGTGAATTGAGGCAGTCCCCCTGCCCCCTTCCAGCCCTTGGGAACCACTTGTGGAATGAATAGCAATTGTGCTCTGCTCAATTCATCATCTGTGAGTGAATGCCTCGTGGTGGCCATCCCGGGAATGGTGCGGGATTGATGCGTTTCATCAAGGGCTGCACCAGAAGGATCTCACTTTCTTTGCATGGCAAAGTACAGGGGAAGATACAATAGCTGCGGAGTTGTCCTCGGCCCCATGAGAGGAAGCGGGCAGTCGCTGTATGGCTGCTATTGAGCCGAGCACGGTGCTCTTGAGACATATTGAGCTGATTAGAAGTGCATGTTGACTCTGGGACTTCAGTCTGACTGCGTGGCAAAACAGTTAGGCCAGCGAATATGTGATAATGCTTTTTATAAATGTGATAATTAGATAAAAAAAAAAAAAAAANGACACTAATTAAATTCACATTGACAAATCAACATATTGGTCTCATATGGATTAAAGCAGCCCTGAAATGATTCTTTTGTTTAGATTACACTAATTAAATTCACACATCTTGCCAATCCACAACAGTTACCTTAAAGCACAGACAGATGAAGAAGCTGAGCTGCATTTCAGCGAACGTGCCGAAGTCGGAGCATTTTTGCAGAGCTAATGGCTGAGAGTCTTAAGAAATTTTGGAGCTAATAGTTGGTGGAAAATTTTATACCCTCGCAACCAAATGCTGTCAGAATGATGCATGCTTTTACTTAAACGCTGAGTGCTTAACTGCAGTTTTAAATTATGCTCGGTGATGAGGTAATAAAGTATTTCAGTAAATATGTCTCAGAGGAGAACTTGGGAAGGAAAAAACACATATATTCCAGTAGCCGGTTTGTTCAGGTCAGTATTTAAAAACCATAGGTCACACGTCAGAGAATTATGGCCTGCTGCTGGCAATATTTTTGGAAGTTAGGACTTCATAAATACATCAACTACTCAATGCAGGGCTGCCCCACAGCAGTTTCTGAGCGAAAGCCAGGGGATAACAGCTTTAAAAAATGAGGCTAATATTTGGGTTCCTGCGATAGTGGGTTTCTTTCAGGTTCAGTCTTACAGCACTGTGCTTCTTGATGGGCGCATCCCCCAGCAATGTGGAGGGGCAGCACCCTGGGCTGAGTATGGGGGGGCTGTTAGGGGCAGCACCACCCTGCAGCTGGGCAGCAGCTGCTGGACAGGGTGGGTGGGTGCCTTCAGGATGCATTTAGGGCTGCAGGCTGCTCTGAGGGCACCGAGCATCCCTCCTACAGCCTGACCCCAGCCTGGTCTGGATGCGTTCCCCATCAGCACTGTTTGGCCCTGCACGGTCCGGATAAACTCCATCTCTCATCCTTCAGGACCAAATCTCAGCACCAGCAAACGCTGCTGCATCGTCTCCAAGGTGCGAGGCCCTGTAATAATCCTGAGTCATCACCATCTAGTCATTAGCGAATATTCTATTTTCTGTCAGTAAACACAATTTAAGCACTTAGCAGCTAAGCTTCTTAAGATTCATAACTGATGAGGGAGCAATTAGGACAGGATTTTAATGAATACACACGAACTGGGGGGCTCCCGCGGGGGGAGCGGCGAGGTTCGTGAGCTCGGTCTAGAAAAACGCTCAGACACGTGGCAGTAAAACACACGTACACAGGAACTCTTTACTTTGGGGCTAATTATACTAATCTTTGCCATGTTATCTGTTTAAACTGAGGCTGTTGGGCAGGCAGCTGGCCCGGCTCCTGCCCCTGGCTGCCCCTGCAGCCGCCCAGGCCGGCGATTGCATTGCTATTGGTGTGTGTTATTGCAATAATTTGCCCTGTTTCCTTGATTACTGGAAGACTTTTTTGTTCTCCCAGAAGGTTTGGTAGTCACAGGGCTCAAAGACTTGAGCAGAAAGACTGAGGGCTTTACTGCACTTTAAATGTAAGTGATCCCAGTGCAAGTGAAGGAGGCTGAGCAGGGCAGAGGGATCCCGAAGGGCTCTGTGAGGAGCTGGGAGGGTGGGAGTACTTTTTACAAGCGAGTTTTTTTTTTTCATCATCATTTTCTTAAAGCACTGAGGTTCAGGCTGAATGGAGAATGCTGTAGAAATAAAAGTTTTGTTCAGTTCTGTCTGCTGTTGTGCAGGTGAATAGCAGATTGTGAAGACAATATGAGGGCACACAGATAAGCGAGCATCTTGGTGAACAGGATTGCACCTCTGGGGCTCTGCCTTTGTCTGAGCAACGCTGGGGGTGGCTGTGCAAAGGCTGGAGCCTGGGGATGGTGCTGTGCACAGAGCCCTCCCAGCCACAGTGAGACCTACCCATGGGAAGGGCAGGGATGGCAGGGTGCTTTCCATGTAGCAGCCAGATACGGGGCCCACTGTATCAGCAACACTTAGCAGCTCTGGGTCCTTGTCCTTTCCAAAGTCCTTTACAGATGTTAATTAATTAATCCTGCCTAATTTGATTGGTTTGTCAATGACTTTTACTTGCTCATCCCCAGCCACATTAGGAAGTGGGCTGGCTGTTACTGCATGGGTCGATGGCTGTTGCTGAGGGCTGATCCTGGGAGTTATCTGATAGTGCTTCTTGGTTTTGTTTTTGATTTCTTTTCTTTTTCCTAGGAAAAGTTATTGGTTTGTTGCAATATAGGGTTTCTGCCACCTATCATCACCAGGATGAGGCTTCTGTCTCTGGCTGAGATGCTCAGGCTCTGGCTTGCTGTGTGCTCAGTGGGGAGGTGGCACTGTGTCCCCTGACAGGATCCTGTCCCCATGGCCCTCAGATCTCTGGGCTGGGTGAGAGCTCCTTTTTGAGCACCAAAAGCTCCTTAAAGCCTCTGGCTTTGTCTGGGCACGCAGCTGAAGCTGCAGTTCTTGTTCAGCTCTGCTGGTGACAGTGTTGTCTGAGTAAAAAGCTGCGGTGGCTCTCGACTGTAGCTGTGTCCCTCGGACAGCCTGGCTGTGCATGGACAGACAGCAAGGGCAGGAGCATGGGCTGTGGGGGTGGCAGGGAGGTCAGCTGGAATGGCAGGAAACAGGTGGGGAGAAAGGAAGAAGCGCGGGAGGTTCAGCTCAATTTTAGCTTAACATCCAGGCACTAGCTTGGCTGAATCTAGCCAAAGTTCAGACCAGTGCTGCTGTGATCCATTTCAAAATGCCCCTTGTCCTGGAGGGAGCTCAGATCCTCCGTACGGGGGTGTTCCTGGGTGCTGGGCTGCCCCAGCCCTCTGACAGCGGGGAGTTTAGTGGCGTCACACCAAGCAACTGCACTGACGTGTTGGATGGTCACATGGAAATGAGAGGTGGCAGCTGCAGGTCTGGAGCCATCCAAAATCCGTAGAGCAGGAATGCATTTTTGATTTATGTTAGTTCACAGCAGGTACAGAGCGCTGTCCAAAACAGGGTATTTGCACAACTCCACTGCTCTCCCATGCCCGCTCAGCTCAGCTGTGTGGTTCCCCTTGGCAGGGGCTGTGCCCCTGGGCCAGCTGTGTGCTGCACGATGCTCAGCCATGTGTGAGGTGCGTTGGAAAGCTGCACAATAAAAGAGGCCAAGTGGAAACTTTGATGGGAAGTGATTAGTTGATGAACTATATAATTGCACGCTGCCTTTCTCCCCTCATGTAAATGTAATGAGAGTGTGGTTCAGGCAATGAGCAGAACCCAAGGGCCCCATGTACCTGCTGCAGGGGAGCCCCTGGGACTCGGTGTGACCCCAGTGTGATTGAGCTCATTGGTGTCACCCGGTGCTTCCAGCCCCCTGGCACCCAGCTGCTCCTAATGGTCACCCGCCCTCTCCCTTGGCAAGTGCCCCTCCTGCTGATTACCCCTGGAATTTAAACATAACGTGGCTCTAAATGTGAGTTTTCCCAGGAGATATCTGTCAGGAGGCTGACAGATATCTCAGATGTTTTTTGGGGGCATAGCAATTCCTTTGTGGCCTTCTTACAGGCTTCAATCCCAAAGCTGTCCCTTCTCTTTTTTCAGAACAAGCTTTTCTCCAAAAAGAGACCAACATAATAATTTGCTTAAGATTCAGATTCACAGCAGCAAGTGAGATATAATTGCACCCTTTGATCTTCAAAGATCTCATCCAATGTCTGCTGAAGTCAGTGAAAGCCACTCTGCTTGACTTCAATGGATGTTTATAACATGCAATGCTGAAATATCCTTCCATTTTATCTATATGTCTGCCTCTCTGGTGAAAATAAACTTCAGTGTTTAAGTTTGGGCATTTTAACATAATTTTACATGGCATGAAAGTGTTTCATATTGGAACATGAAAGGAATAAAATCTGTTTGCCCAAAAAAACAACTGCTGCTAAAGAAGTGTGTGGCATCGAGCCCAGATCACCTAATAGGAGTTTATGCAACACTTGTAGCTGCATCAGCACTGCAGAAATGAGTGCTCAGTTGCTAATGAGCTGCCTGCCAAGCAGAGATGCTGCCATCTGAAAACCTTACTGGTCCTTGGCACCTGCCTGTAGAAGAGATGTAAGATACACAAGCCTAGAAATCCATGTTAATTAAGCCAGCTTAATTTTGCATGTAGTTCAGTGTTTCAGTATACTGTAAAACTGGAACTATCTCCTTGTAAATGCACTAAATAATTACCTGAGGTTTACCTCTGTGTGGGGGTTTGATGTTTTCCAACCCTAGCAGCAAATGGTACAGACTAGTCTGGAGGGGAAGGTTTTAACAGCATGAGGAATTTGTAATAGAAATCAAATATTAGTTCAAGCAAGATGATATCTTGCCCAAATGAGACTCAATTACATTATTAATCTTGATAGTTATACATGATTTTGTGTGCGTGTGATTTGAATACAGGATTAAAAAGCCAGGAGATGAGTCACTGAGATCTGGTTTCTCGGGAAATCCAGGCAGGAATGTGCATTTACCACAGATCAGAACTTCCATGGACTCTGGGATAGGTTTGCAGGATTTTGTCCCACCCTGAAGGGACCTTTCTCTGCAAAAGTCCCAGACCAGAGCTACCCATCGGAGATGTCACATGCAGCAAAGCAATTTGGCGTGTGCTTGAGCATCCTGGCCACCAAGGGGGAACTGAGACCCTTGTTGCTGTTAAACATGTGCTCGTGCTTTTGACAAGCAGGAATGGTTTTAATGACACGCTAATCGCTGCCAGCACTACAGCATCAGCACATTTTCTCCAGTTGTGTCATCACCTAATGGGACATACCCTCCTGTGTGCAGCCATCCCTATGCCATCTTGTCTTCTCTTTCTTCCAGTTTAACCCTTGTCTTGTCTTTTTCTCTATCATTAGTAGTTTGCACAGCTTTGAACTCCCCTCTCTGTTTTGTGGTGCTTGGGGCAGGGGAGCATCTGGTTAACCCAACAGGTTAAGAATCCAGCAGGCTGGGTCCCAGGCATCTTGAAGCCTAATTATCTCCCACTTCAATGGTGTGTTTGACATCCGATACCTTACTTTTTTCCTCTTTCTTTTCATTTTTTTTATATGGACTGGTTTAATGGGGGAGGAAGTCTGTATTTGTTGTTTATGTACTTCTCAATGGGATTGCTGTAGTTCTTCTCAAAACACAGACCCTTGTATTGTGAAGGCTGCTTGTGGGCTGTGTAGCTCAGCAAAGAATGCTATATGGAAAGGTAACTTCTGTTAATAACTATTTTAGAAAAAAATAATCACTGAAACCTCACTTTGCAGGCTAATTTTCACTGCAGTAGCAGTTATTATTCCATGAGTCCCTTAGAGCCTGTTAGGAATCTGGTATGAACAGAGAAAAAGCCCCCAGAATCTTTGAGAAGGTAAACACGTGGCTGTGTTCAGTGTGTGAGGAAAACGTGATAGAGCATAATCTGTGGTCTGAATAGGAATTACTGACTCCTAAGAGACTGAGGTTTGAGGAATAGTGAGTCTTAGTCACTATCACCTTCAAATTTAGCTTTTTAGGCATTTGCTAACTGTTAACTTTGGACTAGGAGCAGTATAAACATAGCGCTCTCTTCATGGGATGCGATGCAGCAGTGCTTCTGAGAGCTGAGCCAAGGCTCTCCATGGAACAAACCTGAGTGACTGCAGGTGATTATTTTCATTTGTTTTAAGTGTGTGAGAGTTATTTCATTCATTCCCCACTCCTTAAAAACTGAGGCCATGTTGGTGCACCCCACAGGGCTGCTGGTCCTCTGACAGCCCCTGCTCACAAGGTGATGGGTGCTGCATGTGTGATTTCCCCACCAGCAGGGTTCAGGCAGAAGGGATAAAGAAAAGTTCATAAGGTAAAAGAAGCAGTGAGAAACCAGAGCGCAAATTGTACAGCTTATGGTGGGTTATGTGCAGCGGAGTGGGTTGGATTTGGAGCTTGTGGGTGGGTGGCTATGTGATCAGAGGAGTGCCCTGCTGTGGGAGGGGAGCAGGGCAGCAAGAGGAGCCCGCATGCCCTGGGGTGGCTCACAAAGGCCAGGTGGCAGTGCTGGGTGGCTCCTGCAAAGCTGACTGTTGCCACCACCTGTGTGACACTTCTCTTGGGAGCCAGATGGAACCTAACCAAAGAGCATCACAACCAAAGAGTGTAACTGCCCTGCGTTCCCAGAAATATTTTTGAGCTCCTGCCATTAAAGATTTCATTACGTACAGCCAGGATAAACTGGACATGGCCTGATTTAATGGTGCAACAGTGACAACCAGTGGCCAGCTGGGCTAATCCAAGATGAGTGCCATCTGCAGGCAAGGGCTGGTCACCCTGGGGTCAGCTGGCAGAGCTGTGCCCTAGCAGCAGGAGATGCCAACCAGAGCCTCCCATGGGTGGCAGCCTCTGATATTTCCTGCTGTGTGGTCAGGGCAGATGCCAGAACAGTGGCTTGGGGCTGAGTGTCTGGTGCCAGGCAGCAGTAACAGTGGTTTGAGGACAGAGTTTGGTGTAAATGGCAGGCGAAAGGCTTGGGATTAGGCCTCTGAAGGTGTCTATTTCCACCTACAGCATGGATCTGCAGCTCTCCAAAGCCTTTATTTCCTTATTGCCTCTATTTCCTTATTACATATGATCTCAAACACAGCACAAATGGCACATGCTTGACCATCCCATGCAAGACTTGCTTTGTGCCTCCAGGAGGGATGGAAGCAGCAAATGACCATTCCCCAGAGGAGTGTCACCTAGCAACCCTGCTGAGCCCCCAAGGAAATGTGGATCCCACAGGAGTTTGGGTTGTCCCAGGTGACCTGGCCACCAGAGCCTTTGCACTAGGACATCCCGGAGCAAACCCACTGTCTCTAGGAGATGTCTTACTCAAAATTGAATAACATTGTCCCTTTTCTGTTGGGACAAGATGTTTTTTGGTGAGGTATTCTCATCCTGCCTGCACTGCACCTCAGAGAAGCTCTCTCCTTGCAGCCTCGGCTCGCTCTGTGTTTGTTCATTTTGCTTTTCCCTCCCCTCCATCCCGAAGATGTCATTCAGACTCCAAAGTACTTGTCTGGCTCTTTGTGTGTGGGGGGCTGTGCCATCAGAGAAATGTTTTTATCGCAATAACAGCAGAAATCCCAGAGCCTGCCTCCACCCGGGCTGTGCTGTGTCCTGGTGCAGCGCCCTGAGGGGCTCAGTGCTGTGTTCACTGTGTGGGCTTACACAGCCCGTCCCCTCCCAGAGAAATGTGGGGCTGAGCAGGAGGTAACAGGTCCTCGTACTCTGCATTTGCTGACTGTTTGGGGCAGATCTTGATCCTTTCCTGGGGCATGTAGGACAGGCAGCCTGGGCTTCTCCCGGTGCAAAGGCTGAGCTCGCTGCTCATGAATCACATGAGCTGTAACACATGGGTGGTATAAGCAGATGTGCACAGGAGAATGTGTTTTCCTAAGCAAGGGTTTGAAAAGCCCAATGTACCCAAGGTTCAGACCATTTTTGAGAATCTGGGACCAAGGAAAGCCCTGTGCAAGCTGGCACAGCTCAAGTGCTATCAGCCCCTGTTGTGCTCCATGGGCATCTGCAATGCTCTGAAATTCAGGAAGCAGCTTTGGACCTCAGCGAGCAAATTCTGCTGAAATCTGAAACTGAAGCTGCGCGTGGGGAAAAATCCTCTGCTTCTCCTTGGCTCAGCAGAAACACTTTGCATGTCCCAGTTTGGGGTGAATGGATTATAAAGGTATCGGAGCACCCAAGCGCTGAGCTGCACCCTGGTTCTGCTCCGAGCTGCGAGCATCCTGCTCCCGGCCTGGGAGAGCAGCGCAGGCAGCACCACGCAGCGATGGCCTTGTTTCTCTGCCCGGATTGGGCTAAAAGTAAAAAGTAAAACAGGAGGTGAAAACCCTTACTTCTGTTTGTTAATCTTTCTTCTTCTATCTTTCTTTCTCCTTTCTTTCTTTCTTTCTTTTTTTTTTTTCTCTTTCTTTTTTTTTATTAGCGGGGCTCCTTTTTTCTCTCTCTTTTGCCTCAATAGAAAGAAAAAAAGTTTTGTCAGCACTCCTGTTTCTTTTGTTGTTTTCTTTTTCTCAGAAGTCTTTTCTGCTTTTATCCTAATCCCAGGCATGCATGAGGGAACAGTTGTGCTCTGTTGTTTGTCTGTTCTGCTAGTTTTGAACCAGTAGGGCTCCCGCTTTGTTCTCTTTATTTTCTGAACACAGAAAGGTAAAAGAGTAGGAATAGTGATTGAAACTCTTAAGAAGAGAAACCTTCGATATTTATTTAGATTTAATTCATTTTTTGCCGTGTTGGTAATAATTAAGGGATGATGACAAAATTTAAAAAAAAAAAAAAAGGGGGGGGGAAAAAGATAAGTGAAATCAACATCTTCTCACCCCGCCAAGATCAGAGTTTTGTTGCCCAGAACATTTTAGACTTGTACTCCTTGAGACACTGCATTTCTAACCACGTTGTTCAATTTGTTTGCTCTCTGTACCAGACAACAGTCTAACATGTGCTGGGGTTTTTCATCTTTTCCAGCGTGCAGAATCGTTCCTTTGTAGATGTGGTTCTGGGATCCAAACCTATATCTGAAAAGCAGCATTCAGTCATTTCACCTGATGTGAAGGCAGCCTGATTTTTCAACTCAGATCTGGGTTTTTAGCCTTGGATTTATAGCCTTAAATCCACTCTTGTACTTCCAGCTCTTTGGGGCAGGCATTGCAGAGTTGTTGGTGAGGCTTGTGCAGGTTTTCTTATTTTTTCAGTGTTTCTTTACTGTTTTGGAATTCCAGATGATAAATGGCCCGAAACGTTTTAACAAATTAAACTAGAAGTAAGCACCAATCCATCTGTTTCTGTTTCATCCCCGCAAAATAAACCTTTTATGATTTTGGTATCCAACATGTGCTTGTTCTCTGTTGCCATGGAGATGCTGTAGGCCTGAAATTTTTTCACAGGCTCTTACGATGAAGTTTTTGAAAACTGTTTTGATTAATTTTTCCTCCACTTCAACTTCTCCCTCACTTAAACTGTTTTCCCTTTTGTTTCACACTTGATTTATGGCAGGTCGCTGTCATTTAAATAGATGCGCGTTTTGAAATTCCTTCTTTCTGTTCTAATGCAAAGAAAAAAATAACCCATGCAAGTCATGCTCAAAGACTTGGTTATTGTTGCTTGTTGGATTTCTGCTCTCTGTGGTTGTCGGGCCTAATTCAAAGTAATTCAGGCTACTCAGTGGGGGCAGTGCATAGCTCCACAGGAAATTATGATAGCAAAAGTCTTCCTGTAGAGCTCTACACTTGGCACTACAAAGTGCCTCAGGCTGCAGTTACCTGAATAGGGTTGAATTAGACCAGACAACCGCATCATCCCACTTCTTAATCTATTAGAGCGATATACAAGTGGCAATTGTTGATTGCAAAAATGGGATTAAGAGGCTCTTCAAGTGAATTGATTTTCTTGTGAGAACAAAAAGAGGAAAGAGAAGGCTCGTTTGAATCACACAGCCAGAAAGTTTCGTGAATGGGTTCCACTCCAAATGTTAGAATTAAAGCAATCAGTGTTTCCCCACGGAGCGCGCAGGTGAGAGGAATAAA
The DNA here is from genome assembly GCA_013396635.1 of Penelope pileata. Lineage (NCBI taxonomy): Eukaryota > Metazoa > Chordata > Aves > Galliformes > Cracidae > Penelope > Penelope pileata. Next base: position 1,373,176 of record WBMW01004220.1, read on the forward strand.
CTGCTGAAAAATAGAAAATGATGTCTAAAACTTAAAGTTTGTGGAGCGTTGGCCAAGCCACAGCTCCCCCCTTCCCCTCTCCCCCTCCCAGCAGCAACAACAAATCCTTCTTTCAGCTGCAGACTCTGCTGCTGTTCATCAGCCTCGGCTTATCAGTCTTTAATCTTCATTTTTACCAACGCTTTTCACTTACTTTGCTTTAATTTGGAGAAGCAAAGGGGAGGAAAGCTGCTTTCGCTCCTGTTTTTTCCCCAAACCTCCCCATTTATTCTCCCCACTCACCCAAGACTGAAGCAGTGCTGGGTGCTTGCTGCAGTGGGATCCCACCACTTGTTTTTGGATGGGCTGAAGGCCAAAGTGCCCTGCATGCATCTCCAGCCATCCCCAGTGGATGTTTTGTTGCATGGGGAAGGCAGGGGCTAAGGCATCCCTGCACCAGATGCTGGATGCTGTGTGGGCAGCACTGGCAGCAGCTGCTGTGACACTGGTGGGAAGGGTGGTGGGGAGCATGGCACGGGGACAAGCCTGGCTGGGATGAGACAGTGGGTGAGAGACCTTTCCTCTCACTGCCTCTGTAGGGGCAGAAGCAAATCTGGAGAAAAAAATTACTGTCCTGATGGAACTTGGTGGTTCTGTGTTTCTGACCTGGCTATAATCTTGCAAAATCTTCCGAGCAGGAAAGGGTCAGGTCAGTCTGGCAGCAGAGACCCTTTTAATAGCCAAAGTAGTCCACATGTGTTTGTAAGTGCTGTGACTCCAAATGAACCAAGAGAGTAAAATGTGCCTCCTTTTACTACGGCTCTTCCAGCAGCAGCTGCCCCACGTCCCTTCCCAGCACTCTGTAGCCCCTTCAGCCTCTCTTCCAGCTGTAACAGCTTCACAGGGTGTAATTTTCAAAGATGTGGTTCCTTCTTCATCTCCTTCCCCCCACCCAGGGAAGGTTTTATCTGAAATCTCAGCAGTGGGATGGCAGGAGCACTGGGCAGGTGCCTGCATCCACAGGGAACAGGCGGGTGCAAATTCCCTCTTTGCCGTAACATTGCTTCTGCAACTGTTATTAATTGCCCCATATTTAATTACCTAAGATTGCATCAGGTCTGTGTTTGTGTGCGCTATCAATTATGTCATAATAAATGAATTTCCTTTTCAGGATCCCCCCCTAGCCGATGGCTGGGCTTCTGTTCCTCCTTGACTGTTCTGACTTTGAACAGGTTTATTCAGCTGTTGTCTGCTAAGCCCTACAGAAAAGAACAATAGCTTCTGATCTGCCTTTTATGGGTTATTGGGAACTGGTGGTCCGCACTACAGCTTTGGTCAGTGATTAACCAGAGTGAAAACAAACTACACAAGGCTAAGTTGATGTTGGAGGAGGAATGAACCCACTTCATTAAGGCTTTAAGAGGAAACCTTTTCTTCTTCAATGCTTGTTCACAACTTTTCAGGTCTCTATTTAATCACGTAATTCTCTCTAAGTAGGAAGAGAAGCTTGCCTCACAGCGAGAGGTCTTTTGCCACATGACAACTTAGAAAGATAAATTATATATAAATATCTTCATGGTTTTGTGGAGTGGAAGCCAAATTCAGTTTTACTGTGTGGAGCTAATTTATTAGTCTCTTAGGTGCTGTACGCTCTGCAACATCCCATTGCGGCAGGGGAAATCTTGGCTGCTATCGCCTTGACTTTGGCATGCATAGGGTGAGCAAATCGCATCTGGGCAGAGGTGGGTGTGGGCTGCTGATGGGACCAAGGTCAAAAGAGGCAACAATAGCAGCAACTCTCCCGTGCAGTGCCAATGAGCCATGATGGAGGTGCTCGTTCCCTAATGGATGGGGAAACTCAATCTGTTAGGATGGGTTTATCCCATCACTCAGAGAAATTACACACTCCTGTGCCCTGAGGATGTCTGTGGATAGCACCCCAGTTGCCCAAGGGAGCTGGGTGCTGGAAAAAAAGCCGAGAGATTTGGGATGGGTGAACTTGGTGCTGACTGCCCCTTCTCACTGGTGCAAGTAGCACACAGGGCCCAGGCCTCGTGCTCCTCATGCTCCATGTGTTTTTGTTTAGTGTAATTGATTATTTTTTTAGCATGTCAGTTAATTATGATTTGGGTAACATATGACTTGGGCTCAAAGCGCAGAGGTGATAAATCAACCTGTCAGTTCCTCTGTGGCCATCCGGCAGCAGTGGTGCTTGCTGTTCCTGCAGGCCCCTGCTATCAGTGTGAGCCCTCCATGCCACAGTCCTGTTCCCAAATTCCCCTTCCAACTCCCTGCTGCCCTCACTCCTGTATCTGCCCCGATCAATGTGAAGCACTATACCCAGAGTGCGGGGCAAGCCCTGGCCTGGATGGACGATGTCTGAGGAGGAATTTCGGGTCCCCTCCTGGGGACTTGATGGCTACAGCTACACAGGTGGGGAAACATAGGGACAAAGTAGGCAATGCATCAGCTAAGGAAATCTGCCACTCTCCATAAAGGCAAGCAAAGTAACAGGTGACAACTTCCTCGTTAAACACAGTAGAGATGGCACAATTTTTCCTCCAGTTCTGCATTGCAAAGCAAGATTTTGTGCAAAACTATCATTTTGTTTTCTCCAGGTGTTCTGTAAACCAATTAGTTTTGGGTACAAAGAGGTTTAAATACTTCATTGACTGAATTCCTTGAACTTGAATTAGAGAAGCTTGTTGAAATAATTTAATGAAGTGTTTTGGGAGGAGCAGGGGGCAGAGGGGAGGAGGGCTGCGATGTCCTAGGGAGCAGCGCTGCTTTGCTGCAGGTGAGGATTGAGCCCAGTGCAGGGTTTGGATACAAAATGACAGTACTAAGCTGCCTCAATTAATAATTAAAATGTATGTTTAAATAATGCATCAAGGGAAATTGCTTAAATTGCAAACTTGAGATTTTTGGGGAAAGTTCATGTTCAGACTCAGGCTTCAAATGTGGGAAGAATTGAGGTAGCTAGTGTCCCAACATGAAACGGGGATTTCAAACGCTTTGGCGTTCATGTTAAAATGATGAAAAGAGCGGTGGGAAAAGAGACTTCCAAGCTCTTCAGAGTGTTTGTGAACAAAATAGCACCTTTTGGGGAAACAAAGGTAATGCTTCAGCATCTACCAAGTATTTTATACCCAGATTGCCGCAAAAATTGGGCGGCAAAAATTATGAGAGATCCTTTAGATGATTCTTCCAGAGGGAAGGCTGAGCTACAACCTGAGCAGGAAGGCAGATGTGCTTGGCAACAAGGGATTATCAGACTGGTGTCCACTTAGGGCTCTGCAGCTCAGTGCTTGCTGTGGGCTGGCATGGGACAGCAAGCCATGGAGAGCAGGGAAGGACCCCCAGCCAATGTGGAAATGTGACAGCATCTGTTAGCGTCCCTTGCTCCTCTCCTGTCAGCCTGTCCCACATTGCCTACACGGGACTGTCCCTGTCCCCGCACGGGGCTGCTCACAGGCAGGGAAGGACCCGTCTGTGCTTGGGAGGTTTGCTCAGCAATAAGGCTGGAGGCAAGGAGAAGCCACCAAGCTCTTTGCTGCTGTCTATGCAATCCCACCCTTGAGCAGAAAATCCTTCCCAGCAGCCTCGCTGCTGCCTGGGCTGAGTGACAGCTCCCCAGAGGCCTTCAGGCACTGCTGGACATGCAGTGGATAACTGCAGATCTTTATTTTTCAGCACAGTGCATGCTTGGAGGCTGAGGGAGGGGATGTCACTGGTGGGGTGGCTCTCCTTCCCATTGGTGTGCTTGGGGGAGGTGAACCCACTTCCTGCTGCCCAACCCTGAATCTTCCTTTCCCCACAGCCCATGGGTGGCTGCGGTGCACCCTGGCTAATTGTCCCCATTGTTTTGCTCTCGTGGCCGTAGGGCTCGGCTGCGCTGACGTCTGTCTGGTTCAACTCCAAACATAAAAATCTCCCTGGCTGAATAGAGGGGATGCCTTGGTGCAAAAGGACGGCTTTCTCTTCACACATGAGGGGTTTGCTCCATTATGCTTTGATGTCCTGCAAAGAAGCTGCCTCGGCATCAATGGCATCTAACACAGTGACACATGTAGGGCCTGAGGTCTCCGGGAGCAGGTTTAAATAGGAGCATTGAATCTATCCGCCCGCGTGCACGTGACTGTTGGTGGCAGGAGCCAGCCATCGATTGAGCTGTCAGTGCATGCAGATGGGCCAAAGTTTGGACTTTCTGTCCCGTGCAAAGCATCAGTGTTTCGGGGAGATGGAGGTCTTGCAGGGGCATTGAGCTCTGGCAAAGAGATGGGGCTGCTGCCCCCTGCCTGGCACAAAGCAGAGGGTGACAGAGGGGTCCCAGGACTGCTGGAGCTGCTCAGGGACCTGTAGGATGTGTCATCACTGCTCTGCACCCCACGATGTCCCCAACCTGTTGAAAGGAAATCACTTCAATGCAATCTGCATAGCTGAGTGCTGCACAAAAGGGAAAAGTCTCTGTTCGGGGTTATTATTGGACTCTGGGGCTTTGGAGATGTTGTATCTAATGGAGAGAAATAGGCAGTGTTTATCCAACAGAGGAAAGAGTGTTTAACCATAAGCATGTCTCTCTAATTTCTGCTTACAGTCCTAATCATGAGCGGGTCTGAGCATCAAAGGCACTTCCGCTGATGCGGACTCAGCGGGGGTTTCATCCCCTCTGCCAGGGGACAAGAGGAGGCCCTGAGGACCACGGGCAAGTTTTTCCCTCATCTGCTGCTGCTGGCCCAGACTCCTCTGGCTGGAGATGTCCCTGGGGGCCACGGTCTGGCACTGAAGAACGTGAGGATTGTGCCTGCTGCTGTGCTCTGCAGCATCACGACAGCCCTGTACAGCCAGGGGCTGGTCCAAGGCACCGCCTCCAGCCAGGAAAAACAAGTTTGTGGGTGATGTGGCCATGGCTTTGATGCTTTTTCTCACATGTGCAGATGGGCCAACAGCACTTTCTGGGGCACACAAATGTGATGTTTGGGAAACTCAGCCCATACACATGACTGTGACGCAGTGCCCAAGGGGAGGCACGCTCTGCGGGGGATGTGACCGTGACTCAGTTTTAAGGTCACTTGGTGTCTATTTGCTTCTGGCTGCTTTGTGGCCCCCGAACGTCACTTCTCCTCTGACAACAGCTGGATGGAGGCTCCTGATGGAGGGAGATGTTTGCATCGAGCAGCTCTGGAAAATGTGTGCTGAGAAGATGGTGGAGCTGCTGCTCCTGGGACCTCGCAACTCTCTAGGATGGAGAAGAACAAGAAAGAGAACCATGGCAGCTCTGAACTATGCTGGATCAGAGAGGTAACATGCAAACTTTGCTTCCCTGTGGGTAGGAGCACTTGGAATTTCAAGTCTGCCTTGGCAGAGCTTCTTTGGCAAATGTACACAGGGCAGTGTGACTGGGGAAGAGTTTGGAGGACGTTGCTCTGAGTAATGGAGGATGGATTTGGAGGGTTTAGAGTGGCGGTTGGCAAAGCTGGGTTTTCCTTGCACTTGTGAGGAGCCTTGAATCTTGCTGGGATGCTGCTGAGGTAAGGCCTGGATGTGATGTAGGACTGCTGGGTTCCCTTCCATCCCCGAATACAGGGATGGAGACCCTCTGGCAGGGCCACCTCTCCACGTGGGGCCAGCTGCAACCTGTCCTGTTCCCACAGCAGGTCCCTGCCCAGTGGGTGACAGCCTTGGCCTGGTCCTGCCTCCCGGGGGTCCCCCTGAGTGGCCAAGGAGAGCTGTGCTTGGGTGCCAAGCAGCTCTGCACCCGCTGGAGCAAATCTCAATGGAAAACTGCTGCCTGCACAGGGATTCACAGCTCTGGTCATGGGGACACTGTCACCAGACGCTGCCCAGAGCTGGATTAACTTCAAACCCCCAAAAGGGAGGGGGAAAAAATCGCTTCTCTGGCTGTGCGTGGCGAGTTCCTGGCTCCGGTGCGTCAGGATTAGTGCTCCACAAAGGGCGGGTAGGAGCATTATAGTGAGATGTAGACTCTCCATAGGAGGCACCCATACATCCCAGCTGCGGGGAGGGGAGGGGGAGGCATCTGTGGCCCGGCCAAGTTTGCCGAGCAGGCAGCTCGCCTGGATGCAGGCGTCAAAACCGACAGCAGCGCGGGCGCGTGCAGGTAACATCCCTCGCTGCTCTCTGTGCGCGTCCCTGGTGCTGGCTGCCAGCACAGCCCTCCTCCATCTTCCTCTGTTCGCAGATTGCTTTGCCCGTTGTTGTTTTTATTTGAAGCTGGAAAAGCTGAACTAGCGCAGGTTAACGGGTTGCAGGGTGGAGGTGGGAAGAGAAAGCCGTGTTTGTGCGCGTGTCGGGATGTAGGAGTGGTGTCTACTGGGAGCTGTAGTTGGTGAGGGCAGGAGCTGCACACGGTCAAGTGTGAAACCAGAGTGGAGGTTAATGGTGCAGGGCAGCCTGTGGTCCTTCGTGGCTGAGCGAGCTGACATCGGCTGGGCTCTGTCACTCTGCGTGTTTGGGGAAGGGATTCTCCTGGGTGTGTTTTCCTCATCAGCATTTAATTTCTTAACGAAAATGAGCACGCATAGAGAGCAAATGGTTGGCTTCTACCGCTCGCTGGGCGCTGCTCTTGGCAGGTGAAGCTCTGTCTCCTCCCGGGGCGGGGGGATGGTGCCGGCCATTAGAATGTGGCGTTTGCCAGCAAGCTGATCTCACCCGTGCCTGAGGCTTTTGGGGAGGGATGGGAGCAGGGAAGGTGCAGGGTGCACAGTTCGGAGGTTGGGGTGGGAGGAGGACAGCCATGAGTGCTACTGCTACAGCTCTGTGGGCACCCACTGCAGTCTGCTGGGGCTGGGGGAAAGTGGGAGGCAGCAGTGGGGTGCTGGGAATTAGTTACCGGGGCTTAACTCGCTTCATCTGGCCCTGCAAAGTGGCAGACGCGAGCACATCTGTAATTATCTATACACTTATAGATGTATATAAAGTCTGAAGACTTTTTGTGAATAGGGATCTTGGAGGGTAAATACAGGACCGAGACCCAAGAATCTTAATTTTGCCTCAAATTTTGGCTGTACTGTTTCTATAGAGACCAAAAGGAAGCTTTGGCTCCCCCACTCAGCTATTAAAGTTTAGTGCATTGAAAACTGTCTTCATGCTGTGATACCCTTTCAAGGAGTAGAATAGGGTCTGAGCTAATCCATGAAAGTTGTCATGCTATGAACTAGTAGTCAAGCTTTTTCCTTTCAATTGAGTCTAAAACTATACTGTACTTCACACTTGATTGGCCCTTCAGATGGCAGGACTCAATATCCCTGCTGGAAATAAGCTCGTCTTCACACAGTGATGTTGAACGTGGAAAGATCTTGTTTCTGTGGCATAATTACTAGCGCTGCAATATGAAAGTCGTCAGGATGAGGTTTTTTTTTGTTTTGTTTTGGTTTTTTTTGGGGGGGAGGTGGTTAATTAATATAAATCAAACTTTGCTTCCTTCTCCTTAAAGCAGTTTCGGTGTGTGCACCGCAGCGATGCTCGGGGCACGCTGTCTGCTGAGAACCTGGACCAAAGGCTCCCACCACCTCGGGAGCCTTCCTCTCCTCACTGTTGCATGCACAAACATAGCAAGGCAAAGTCACCATCCGCACACCAGCCTCAGCCTTCCCCCATTGAGTGTACTGTAGCAAAGGTAATGAATGGGTCTTTTTTTTTTTTTCTCCTTTTTTTCCCCCTCTCCCGTCTCGGCTATCAAGAGAACTGTATAAAGCAGGATTGGGGCAATTTTTCTAATAGAAATCAGCACTTCCTCTGGCCTCGGCCGTTACCCTCATGCGGTCTGTGTCGATAACCGGCAATGGGGGACCGCCACCGCTGGTGCAGCAGCCACATGGCTCTCAATTGAGTTCTCACCAGTGCGAAGTTACTGTATTTTTATGATTAAATTTTGAAATGGGAGAATGCCTTGAACTATGTAGACCAAAAGGGGGCACCAAGGTATTAAAAAAAGTGATGCTGGTTTTGGTAGTTTACCTATAGAAACCGCAGCAGCTGCTGGGGAAGCGTTCTTGCCTCACGTAGTTACTAAATTTAAAAGAAAAAAAAAAATTGTCCTCAAAGTTTATGTGAATTTTCAGCATTTCCACTACACCCATATGACACTTTGATGCAGTTGGGAAGCTGCTGTGGGGATTTCTCTTTGTGTGCCTTTTGTTGTTGCTGATAACCTTTGTCAGTTAATTGTTAAAGATTTGGGATTTCTAAATGTGCAGCTGGGAGGTGTGTGTTTTCTTAATGCAGGAGCAACGATTTAAAGAAGAAAGGAAAATACAAATGTAATTGCATACACATCCTTAAGGCATTATCTGCCTTTTCTGTGTAACTCAGAGCTCGGCTCTGCTGCCACTCCAGAGCACAAGTTTGTGGTTTCCTTCTGGCTCCATCCACCCCTTCACCCCGCGGAAGGGGTTTCTCCTCGGCCGGGTGTGGGATGAGGTGGAAGCGCAGGTACGGGCAGCGTTACCCCGTCTCTCCGTTTGGGGAGGCAGCTCTTGCTCCAAGCAGCCCAATTTCTGGCTCGTTGTGGTCGGGGCGAGGCACAGACATCCGGAGAAATTCTGCCCCGTGGATAACAGGATGCCGAGGCGTCTGCTCTCACACCGCTGTGAGAGGAGCACGGAGGGGAGAGCGAACGCATTTCATTCATTTTCAAGCCCTGTGCTATAGACAGATTTGGTTAAAAACGTTCTTGGTGTGAGCTAATGTGACGTAGGGGGTGTGCAGAGCAACAGTGTTCTCAGTTGTTTTTTTCCTCCCCTTTGCAGGGTTTTATGGTGCATGGTGTATGTTTATAATCTCAAATTTTTACAAGCACCTAACACGTAAAATGCCTGTCGGATGATTACAGCTATTTTGTAATCCCTGATTTTTATTTGTGCCTGTGTGCTATGCCAGCGCAAAATCCTTTCGTAAAATTGTTAGATGCAATTATATTTCACACCAAACCGGGACAAGTTTGCTTTCCTTATTTTATGAAACCACATTTATTGGCTTTTAAATTATAACTTAAAAATGAAAGATGTGGTGTTTTCAAGCACCAAATATAACGCTTTATAGTTTAATTTGTGCTGAGACCTAAGCCTTATTTTTAGTTTGGTTACCTTATTTATTGGATCATATATAATGCAAGGCAAAAGAATAGCTTAGGTTACATTAATAATTTTGATACATGCGGCTAATTAGTTTCTATTTCTGTGGATCTCAATTAAAAAGAAAAACCTAGATATCCATTTTAGATTTCAGCAATAACGTTAAACGCAGCAGTCACCCAACATTCGAACCAGAACAACTCAAAGCTGTGAAAAATATATTTTAAATGTAGCTGAGCTGGCGTTTCAAAATGATATCGCTTTGATATCTCGTGATCTGCTCACAAAAGGGTGCAGCCATCGTGTGTGCCCACTGCTTTTGAGCACCACCTCCGAAATGGCCGCGTGCTGCCCCGTTCTGGGATTTCAGAAATGGCATTTTGGTCCGTCAGCTGCCTCGCAAGAAAGGAAAAATGATCGTTGTTTTGGTTGCAAGTGAAAGTGGAGGAAAAGGAGAGACTTGAAATGCCATCAACTATTTTGAGTAATTTAGTTGGAAAAGTAATTTCTTGAGCACCTAATTGTCCTCTTCCAGTTTTGTTGCAATTTTAACTTGCTCAGTACTTTGAGTCTGTTATTACTGTATTATTCTAATTCAGCTTTTCCAGCTAATTTGTTCAAAACAGTTTCTGGAATTTAATCACTGTCCTTCTACTTCTGCAGTTTACTTTGGAAAATGATTGGGTTAGATTTCAGCTGTTCTTTCAATATAATTTAAAAAAGGAAAAGTCCTCGTACTGAAAGCACGGGAACCCCGTGCGGGTGCACTCTGTTTGCGAGTCGTAAATCTGGGCTGAACAACTCCTATCGGGTTTTAGAGGTCTGTCAGAATTTATTAAACCAGCTAATAAAAATTTGAAGGTAAAGAAAAACCATTTGTATGTGAACATGGAGCGCTTGGATCACTATCTGCAGAAAGCTGATTTATCAGGATAAATTCCATTTCTGTGATGAAGCGCATTTTGTCCCAGAATAGAGTAAATCTTTCAATTTTAAAACATATATATTTTTTTAGGGAAGCAGTGAGGGGTGGAAAAAAAGAAAAGCACTCTCACTTTTGCCTTGTGTATTTGCTATAAATACAGAATTATGTTTTCTTTTCCCATTTCAGAGACCAAGAGATAAACGTGACCTCTTTCACTGCCATGCGACTCACACTAATCGAAAATGCATACGTATAAAAGGTGCAGGCAGAACTTGAAAACAGATTTCCCCATTTGATTTACCTTCATAAATTCTGGGGGAAAAATAATTGAGAATAGGCTACTGCAATGCCTCAGACTTGTTTTATTTTTCCTGTCCTGTGTGTGTTCCGAGGACAGCGAGGACCTGTGCTGCTGCTCAGGCTCTGCACTTTGTGCTAAATTGTTGCCAGAATTTCCCTTGCTTGCAGCACCGAGGAGGGGGAAAAATCTGCTTTTGTGCTGCTTTACTGTCACTGCAGTCTCACTGAACTCAGCTTCGTTGCGGACGGATCTCAGCGAGTGAATTTACTGCTGATTTCCGTATGCTCTGCGTGAACGAGGGCAGGTTTTTGTTTTGCGAAGCAGCAAACCAACAACCGAAAAGCCAAGCTGCGCACCAACAATTTCAACTCTCTCCTTTTGGTTAAATGCTGAGGACAGTGGTTCCCTGTGCCCGTGGCTGTATGCTTGGGAGGCTGTGAACTTTTTAAGAGCTGGGAAAGCACATCATTAGAGTAGTAATCCAACTGTATTTTAATTTTCAGGGTACAGCACAGCACTCGTTTGCTCTGTCTCTGTCTCCCTAATGTTGGCAGAGAGAGGAAATGTAATCTCTCAAATGACCCCGCTTCTGTTCTTCAGCTCATAAAAGTCAGAAAAAAGTCAAGCCAGAGGCTCCTGAACGTTGGCAGACCCTGTAAATCACACAGGAGTGCCGACAGGGTACACCTTCCGTGGGGCAGATCTGTGTCTGACTCCGAGTTTTATTCCCTTTTGTGAGTTTGTGACACGCTTGATGCCCGCTCAATGTATCTGCACATACAGTATTTGATCCACAACAAATTGTTTTATTATGCACAATGACTGGAGATAATTATGATGGAATACAAATTTTTAAATGAATTCCAGTGCCTCGGATGCCTCATTACCTACGTAGAGAGGAAGCTTTCTGCATCTCTGGTCGCGGAAGCGGAGAGACAAAATTTAATCAACACATTTAGAAATAAAATACCAACATCTCGTTCCAAAGTGGGCAAATTAAATGCACAACAGAGGAATGGTTTTAATGTTGCCACATGTAATTAGCGACTCAAATGCAGGCAGATATCGTTATGTTGTTTTTTCACTGCTGGTTAGCCTAATATTGATACAGGCGAAGGAAAGAGATGGGTTCTGGCAGCGTAGTTAAGGCAGGAGCCTCAAATATGAGCTGGATTCAGTGGTTTTATAAAAATGTGTGAAAAAAAAAAAATGCCATTCCATTCTGCTCCTTGCTTTGACACTGCCTAAATTAAATGCAGAGTTGCATTGGCTTTGCACGTTGTTTTTTTCCTCGTTTGACATTCAATACTGTTGTATCGGGGCCGCTCATCTTAGCTGAGATACTGAAGGCAAACGCCCAATTTAGACCAAATGTGAGGGGAGCAACATCCCGAAGCCAACAGGCTGCAAAGGGAGAGCTCGGGTGGGTTGTGCGTGCCCCGAGGATGGGGCTGCACAGGGAGAGCTTTGCAGCGATGCTGCGAGCGTGGCATGGGGAGCAGAGCAGGGCTGCTGCTGGAGCTGGAGCTGCCCTCCTTGGGCACTTGGTACTTGGTAACGTCAGCGGATAAAATGCGCCTTCTCCATAAAACTCTCATTAATCTTGGGTATAAAGTGTATTTTAAAAGTTGATTGTAAACAACGCCGTCCTCCGGGCTTTGTACTATGGCTGCTGCCGCGATGCTAGCACATTCAATAAATGTCATGTTATTGTATGTCTGAAGTTCAAAAAAAGGGGGGGAGTTTAGTTGCAATCTGTAATTAAATCCAGCGGGAAGTATTTCCTGAGTGGCAGAGACCTTTCACACTCTGTTACCTAATTCTTTACAGGTGATTTTTTTTCCCCTCTTTTCTGGCACTGTGAAGCAGCAGTCATAGCAAAACTCATTGGATTTCAGGGCAAGAAAATGTTCTCTGCCATCTCACAGCAAAACTCACGGCCAGGAAAAGTAATCTCAGATTTATTTCTCCCCCCTCCAGAAGTAAAATGGGATTGAAAGGCCTGCGAGAGAATGGTTTTGACCGCTAAACCCTCTTTCTCTGTTTAAAAGAGTTCAGCGCGAGGCTGCACTGCTCCCTTTTGTGTCGGGCAGCAGCAGCGTGGGGACAGGGCTGCTCCCTGTGCTGCCCGCGGGCAGTGGCTGCTGTGCCTGGGGCTGGGGGCTCACACCCAAAGGCTGGGAAGCACCGGAGCCTCCCCTTGCCCAAGGAGGATCTCTCCTCTCCCCTGAGCCTCCTTTGCTGGAAAAAGGGCTTTCCCAGGCTAAATAACTTGCACTGGGAGGAGCCTTTTGTGACTGGGCTCTTGTATTGTTCCTGGAGAAAGTGGCTCTTTTTCCTCCGCTCCCCAAAGGATGAAGCAACGCGAAGCGATAGGAATGGCACGGCAGTGACTCGGGCTGTTGCGTGCAGGTCTGATTTGATATATGAGAGCAGTTCCTACGGCAAAAATCTGCTCTGGTTCCTTCAGAGCTTTGTGCTGTGGTTCTTGCCTGGTGTTTTGATAATGCCTTCTGAAAAACGAGCGACTAGAGAGCCAGTTAAAACCATATTTCTTCCAGGCAAATAAATGTATAAATGCTCCCCAAACGCGCTTGCAAGCAGAAATGTCAGCTAGCATTCTCCAGATATTTTGATGTCAATGAGATATCATTTTGCATTGACAAAGATGGAAGTTTAAAGTAACGCCTTGGTTCAGCAGCCGTCAAAATTGTAGATAAAAATACGGCAACATTTTTTACTGTTGATAGAAAAGGTTGCTTTCATTTTGAAGCACCTAACTAAAAAAGCTGCTGAGCTCAGTTTTTAGAGATGTGGCGGTGGTGGTGACCCATCCCTGAAGTGCTGATGCTGGAGGGGGTGGCACAGCCGTGGCCCTGTCTCCTGTGTGGTGCTGGGGCTGAGCTGGGGGCACAGAGGGATGCACAGGTTGGGCTTTCCCTACCCAAGGGTGGAGGTTTGGTGCCAGCCCAGCTGCCTTCCTGGCCTGGGTGCCCCATGGCAAATCTAGGTGAGAAATGGCCTCTTGGAAGCCAGCAGCTCCTGGGTGAGCCAAGGTTTTTTATAATGAATGGGGCAAAAATTTCTCATTACCTCAACACCACTCGCTCCTTGGCTGGTGCTGCTGAAACAGTGGCAGGGTGCGTTGTTTGAACCAACTGTGGTGGCCCTGCTGTGTGCAGGAGCCCAGGAGGGGCTGTCACACACAGGGCAGGGACGGGCACTGCAGGGAGGATGTGATGTTGCATGGGAGCAACGCTCGTAGCTTGCAGCACAGCGAGGGGTCGTCCTGCATGCGTGTTTGCACAGTCATGGTCATGCTTTCCATGGAGCTGTGGCTATGCTGAAGCTGTTGCACGTTGTGTGCCATGAGCAGCCTATGCCCTGCAGGAGGCTTTGTCTGCACATTGGGTTGGAGATCAGCCAGTAGAAAAGTGCCAGTGATGCATGGCAATGAGTGACCATCGTGCTGCTCTAATGAAGGTGGATGGATCTCACCATCCTTTGGGTATGCGGTACTTTGTTCTGGTTGCCCAAAATGTGGCAGTTTCCTCCCTGTTTCCTCAGTGGCTACAAAACACAGAGCCTGTTCTCTGGGGAGCCGCTGATCCCTTTGTTGTAACTGCAGAGTCCAACCAGCCCGACTAATGAATGTATGATCAGAAAATACAATAAAGCGGGTCGGATACTTTGCTATTATCTGTTCTTGGCACAGAGTGGAAGTACCTCATCTACACCAAACCTCGCTCATTTACACTTCGCTTATCTGCAAATTCCACAATTTACATAGACAAAACAGCGATTTCTCCATGTTTATTAGCACTGATTAATAGCAGAATGCTGAGGCGAGACCTCGTATTACTCCAACTTCATTACTTTTACAAAGTAGACTTCAGCCCAGTTACCCAGCGATGCTTTGCTTGGAAGAATTATTGATGATTAAAACCAAGCTACACTTGTCGAAATAAATTACCCAAGTGCATTTTGAGAGTCAGCAGCCTTCCTCCCGACAGCGTTTGCCTGCCTTGCTTGTTCACATCGTGTAGGGACCACGAGTGGGGCGGCTGCACTGGGCCACGCGGGAGGAGTTCATGGAAGGGATTTGGGTGCTGTTGTGTTTCCTCATGCGTTACTGATGTTACATTGGTTGCAATCAAACCTCGTAGCTGGAGGGCTGCAGACGTGGGGTCCCCATAGGTGTCTCAGACGTGCGGGGTGGCTGCGGTGCTGGGAGCCTCCATGGGCTGCGAGCTGTGGTGGTACAGCAGTGTGGTTATTGTCCCCAATGGCGCAGAATAAATGATGCTGGTGAAATTTGCTCCAGACCCTCTGAATTAGGAAGGTAATATGTAAATAAATGGTGCGGAGTGCCGAAATGCCCTACTTTTCTTCCCACAGCCTCCCCAGGGAGGGCTCGGTGCTGGTAGGAGATGGGATGTGCCCTGGTAAATGTCTCACACTGTTGTGTTCAATGGGGTGGAGAAACCCTCCAGCACTGTGAGAGATGGGGGCTGAGCTGTCCCTATCTACAGGAGACAATTTTGAAGCTTTTAGTGAAAACTCTTTAATCCTAGGGCAGCTGGGAGTTGTCCCAGATGTGACATAAAGCTGCCATTCTGCTCCAAACCATGCTGGGGACGCTGCCTGTGCATGGACTGGTGCAGGGCAGGAGCCCCTTTCAACCTGTTGGGCTCGCTGAGCAGCAGAGAGGCTTTGGTGAGGTGCAACGTGTGCTCCGACTGCTCCAGGCACCCGGCTGGGTGCTGTTGGCAGAACTCATCACTGCTTCTGGGGGTTGTGGAGAGGATGGGGATGATGACGGTTGTGGGCAGAGCACCCCTACAAATGACTTACTAGAGAGTGTTGTATGTTCCTGCTGTGCTCTGTGACCGCATAAAATCATAGAACCATAGAATGGTTCAGGTTGGAAGGGACCTTAGAGATCATCTTGTTCCAACCCCCCTACCATGAATAGCTGCGGAAAGGGGATTCTCTTGGTAAGTGGGCAGGGCAGGTGAGTTTGTCCCCAGTGGCAGTGCTGGAAGCAGTGGACTCTAACCTGGGGCTTGGTGCTGTGTTGCAGATGCCACTTGTGCCTGAGCATGGCATGGGTAGATACCAAGGAGGACTTGTAACCTGTGGACACACAGAAAGCAGCTGGAGAGAGTGAGGATGGGAGTGATGTTGGGATATGGGGACGCTGCCCAGAGAGACACTTGCCTCATCCTCCAGCAAGGTCTGTCTGAGCTGGGGTTGGGCTGAGCACTGATTTTGGTTCCTAGGTTCATGGGTGGTAATACAGAGGTGGGCAGAAAAAGGACTTGTTTCCCAGCTGCCAGCACTAGGGTGCATGCAGCAATATCTGGGGACAATATTATGGGCAGAACACAGCCTTCCAGACCAAGCTGCTTTTTTGGACTAATGCAGGGGAAGGTGCACTAAAACCCACAGGTATTAATTACGCCCTAAGTGGCTTTTCTTGGGAACCTGATGAAAGAAGAGAGAGTCTCATAACCCAGGAAAGAGGAGGCAAATCTGAAACTTCCTCAGGTGTTTTAAACTGCGAAGTGCTGGTGCAGGAGGAAATGGACAAAAATCACCAACCCCCCAGCAGAGGGAAACTGAAAGGGTGCAGCAGAGATCTCTGGCATTTCTTTGTATATGGAGATTGTACAGAGATGGCAAAATGCTGTGAAGTGCCTGGGGCAGACACTGGCTCGATAAGCAGCATCTAGCTCTCTGCTGTGGTTTAGATCCAAGCCTGAAGTGCTGTTCCTCTTTACCAGGCTTGTGGCTGTTTTCCAGCCTCCCCAGGAACTTGTTGGGGTGCAGAGCACGGGCAGTGTGTCTGCTGGAGGTGGTGGGTCCCCAGCCGTGAGCTGTGGTGGGCACAGCGATGGGAATTCGCAGCGGTTCATGTCTCCTGCTTAGAGAAACCATGTTTTACCAGGCTGAATGAAGCCCGTTTTTAAAAACCAGAAGGGCACAGTGAGTGATGTGGGGAATGGAGTAGAGGTAATGCAAGAGCTCAATTGAAAAATTAACTCGGATGGGTGGAGATATGACTGCTGCTCTCTGGATTGAAAACTGGCTCGAGGAATGTAAACAAAAGGCAACGAGAAGCAGGATGTGGCTGGGGGAGGCTGTGCATGGCCACAGGCATGATGGGTGCAGTGTTTGCCCCGAGCAGCACAGCCATGGCAGTACGGGGTGGGCAGCAGGGCACCCCCCCCTGCCAGTCACAGAGCATTTGAAAAAGGCTAAGGAAGTTGAGAAATAGGCCCCAAACCCCACATTTTTGGGAAAATTCAGGCTAGCACAGCAACCCGGTCCTTCCCACACATGCTCTGCAGGAGGAGGGCTGCAGAGGCTGCGGGGCGATGCCCAGTGCAGGTGTGTGGGCACCCAGCACCCCCACAGCCCCCGCATCCTGCCCTTCACCTCCTCGATGCAGTGTTTCCCCGAAATGCCAGCCGTGCCCACGGAGCACCAGCTCAAACAGAGCTTTTCTTCCTTTGCTCCCAAACCGCAGTTATCTATTGGAACCAGATGCATCTTTTTCCACAGGAATTTCCAAGTGGGGAAGGCCGGGTACCTTGCTGCAGTCTGAAAGGTGACAGCTTCCCTCTGCACTTGGCTTTTCCAGCAATACGTACGTGCAGTTTTCCCCTTGTTCTTAGGGAGCTTTGCCAGGAATCCCGTCAGCAGTGCTGAGCAGACACTTGTTGTCGAGTGCAGCCGGGATTGCTCTGCAGGGCTGTGCGCGACGCGCTGCAAACTTCGCCCACCTCGCCGAGCTGTGTTTAACGAGCGGCTGCAGATTAATTCAGCGTTCTTCTTTGTGTATACCGGTAGTGGTTATTTTCTTTTTGTAATCACACCAAACGTGTGAGTATGTTTTCCCCCTTTTTTTATAACGTTTATTTCATTTAGCGCTGTTTTGAAGTGATGGACACCTTTCTAGGTAGCGGCTTCTTACAACGCATAAGCCCGTTTATCAAAGGCAGGATTTGCTGCTGTTGTTTTTCTATTAGGGAGGAATTACACTAAGCCTGTAGCAGACATTTTGTGTTACCATGGCAGCCCATATTTCCTACAGGGTTGTGACCTCTAATGACTACAGTGGAAAGCTAGGAAAAATGGGGACTCTTTGAAGATTAGTAAATAAATGCATACTTATGCAAAGTATCCGAGAGATGGCTAAACTATAGAGGGGGAAAGGCACGATTCCTCGTGTTGAGTAAATGATTCTGTGTAAATACCTGTGTGTTTTAAAAAATCACCTTTCATTTCACCAGCCTTTTAAAAGGCTGTTTTGTTTCCGTCAAAGTGGTGTACGGAACACGCTTTCTGCATAGGGCCCAGATTATTTTTCATGTAATGAAACAGAAATAGCGAGTTCAGAATTTCAGCAGCGATGTTTCTTACCATCTAAATCATCCTTTTTTTATAGCCTTTTCAAATATTATTGCCGTCACGATTGAATTTTCAGTGTTCTTTTAGTTCATCATCGCTAGATAAAATAAGGCAGCAGAATGTACTGAACTTTTAAACAGACATCTCAGTGGGAGCTGTCTTTATTCTTTTAAAATAACGTAGTAAAAAAAGTCTGTTTTTAAAAAGAACAGATTGATTTTTACATATGGAATTTAGTAAAAAGGAAAAAATGCATCTATCGAATGGTACACGGTACTTGTTTTGGACCATTAAAACACCTACAAAGGTATTTTATAGGATTTGTTTGTGAATTTTAAATGATATTGCATTGTACTCCACAGTGATCTCCTAAATTGTATGAGGTCTCAGTAGACGTGCTGGTACTCTGTGCATCTTCAGTTAATGACCCTTTTCATGTAAGCACAGCTGTTGCAACGTATAAAACAAATTAGTAAAATATGCCTCTTCTCTCCACATCTTCAGTTTGCTTTTCTGTGGGTTTCAGTATTTTTCTCCATCAGTCGGTGACTTTCTGGGCCCTCATATAACATGGCATGAAGCTCTCCTGCTGGTGCCATCAGCAGAAAAGGAGCAGATCAAGGTCTTACGAAACAAAACCAACACTGACCAGGTCCAGAATATCTCCTTTTGTCAGGAACACTGGGTGAAGACAATGCTACTGCTCCTTACAAATGAGGCTGTAAGCACACCCAGACATCAGTGCCTGATGTTGCAGTGAAAATCAATGAGGTTTTGGTTGCCAGTCTGCCACAGAAGTAGAAGCAATGCAGAGACTCCTGTGCTGGCTGCTCCTGTGTCCTGCACCATTAGAAAGCACTGGAGGTTTTACACGAGGAGGTTTGCACTGGAAACCAGCAGGAGACTTGGGGCTGGTATGTGTCACGCTCAAAAGTAAACACTTGCTGTTATTTCTCCCACTCCCTTTTTATTTGAATAATGAATGTTGCAAGCAGTTCCATACTGAGCCTCAAGAATGTGAGTGTGGACTTTCTCCCAGCAGTGATTTTGCACTCTGTCTCCCAGGAAGCACTACGATCACTGTTACTGGAGCAGTAACACAAGGTACTTTGCCAGTCCTTGCCATGGACCTCAGGGGAGTCCTAGGAAACAAGTTGTGACGTGCATGGTGTGGGGGATTGCTGTGCCCTCCATTGATGCAGAACAGTGGAGATGAGAGACAGGTGGAGGAAAAGCTCTAGTTTTGGTGCTGGTTTTCATTTCTTTGCATATGATTTTGTTTCACGATAGCAAGTACAAACATACAGCCTGTGAGACACCAGACAACCCAATCTGGTCAATTCTGGCCAATTTCTCATGTTAATAACTTTCTTGGAATTGGGAAATGTGATTCAAAAATTTAGCTCCTGATGTCACTAATCCTATTTTTCTTGTGCAACTTCACAACACGCTTATGAGCTAGATTATTTCATATTGTTTTTACTCCTCCTCTTGAGAGCTTTGGGTATTTTGTTAATTGACAGTGATCTGAAAGTGCTGAAAACAGGAGTACCCTCATGTAATTATCTGTCGGTGGAGCAGGGATGGGAGCATGGGATCTGGACTCCTGCCCTTGCTGCCCAGGGACAGTCCTGCTTCTCTTGCTCCCTGCATGGCTTTTAAAGCTTTTTGTAGGAACTGGAGCCCTTCCAACACGATGGTTTGCTTGCTAACCAGCCTCACCTGGGGGGTGGGATATGTGCTGTTCTGCCCTCTACTTGATCCCAGCTTCTGGAAATCCTGCAATGGCTTCCTGGTCTCCCATGGGACCTGTTCTACTTTTAAAAGCTCCAAAAAAGCTTTGAGAGAGAGGGAACGAGTGCATGGCCACCATCCATGCGTTGCAGGTTGTCTGCCTCAAGCGTGAAGCAGCTCTACCCCCTGCCCGTCTTTGCACACATAGTTTCCAGCCCAAACTATTTGGCAAATCTGACCCACACTAGCTAATAGTTTCAGGGTGACCAAAACCGTGTATCTGATGAATTTACGATTCAACTGAAAATTCTTACTTACTGAAGTCCAAACATAGAGGGGAAACTGGTGGTTAAGGCGGTGGGGAGGAGGAGAGGGAAATAAAGCAGGTGAGGAATGCTGGGGAGCCTGAAACAGGATCCTGTCATGAGCTGCGGGGCTGGAATGGCTCTTTGGGAAGGAGATCTCCCCAGTGGAGGGTCTGACCTTTGGTTTGCAAGTGCTGGTGAGGAGACCTGGGGTCCTGGCTTGATCCCAAGGTCCTCTCCCCTAGCTAGGGAGATCCCACCACCCCCACCTTCAGTCTCATGAAACTATGCTGCACTTCCTCTTGTTAATACTTTTCTTTTTGGGGGGATTTTTCGCTAGTCCTTGAATGTAAAACCTTCCCAAAGAGCAAAGAAGGACATTTGGGAAGCACCGTGACTTCTGCATGTCTTGCTCCCGGTTTCTGCTATCTGAGAGCCTGCAGACTGAAGGTGTTTTGAGCACAGCCCTGAGCTGAGCGCCCACTGCTCTAAGTAGTGGAACAGGACCAAAAAGCACTAAAGTTGCACCTTTGTTTTTTTGTTGGGAGAGCCTTTGGGAGCCCTAATTTCCACTTCTGCCAGGGGCATGCCAAGTTGCTACCAGCCAAGAAAACACCCTGGTGTCACCAGCATTAAACCAAGGAGCAGAAAAGCCCTGTATGTGACCAGAGTCACATCATTTGTGCTGTTTCTTCATTTGAAACTGGTTGTCATGGAGCTGTTTCCAACCAGGATTAGAAGTCCAGGTGAGGAACATGCCTGCTGGGCTTTTGCAAGTTTTAAACAGAAAGGGAAATGGAGGAGAATGGCAGCCACCACCAGGGCTGCCCTCCAAAAGAACGTTGCTGGTGGCTTCTCCACACACTGCTCTGCAGCACCATAGAGGAGCATTTCACTGCTGCTGGTGCTCCCAGTCACGTTCACGGGCATGGAGGCAGCAAGTGAACCGTGTTCCTCAGCCCAAATTAAAAGAGCTTTTTCCTTTTTAAGACCAAATGTAAACTCAACATCTTTTACTGCATGGAGTACAGAGGAGAGCACTGTGTGGCTGTGGCAGAGCGTTCTGCTTTCCACAGCACGGCAGTGATTAAGGAGAGCAGCCTCTGAACGCCGATGGGAGTTAGGCACTTCACTGCCATTTGAGCCTTTGAAAATCTGCCTCTGATTTAGCCAAGTAAATTCCTGTGCCAATTATCTTGTGGAAGTTTAAAAAGCCTGCCCGAGCCACAAAAAGCTCAACACATCCAGGGACTTATGTCCTTTGTGAGGACAAATCTATAAATCTCTTTAGAACAAACAAACAAAGGAAAGGGATTAAGAATAAGCTTGGAAGCAATATACATATATATCATCATATTACACACATAATATATGTAATATGTGTTATATATACATAATATTATTTAACATACAAAATATATAAAATACATATATGTTGTGCCTCACTTGCATACTAGTTAGCTTGGCCTAGATCTCTGCCGAAATCAGGGAGCAGCTCCCCTCCTCATATTGCGCTCCTATTTTTTTTGCCTCTAACATTTTGTTGGGGGAGTTCTCATTTAGAGAGTGGCCATGGCTTCTATCTGGGACCATGACATTTAGCTGGAGCTAGCTTGTATGTGGACTGAATGTGCCAGAAGGGACCTGCCTCTGTGGAGGAAGGAGAGATGCCCAAGTGAAGTGAACCCTCTTCTTGTGTTTGTTGCACTGTTTCGAGGCAAAACGCTTCATCAGGCTGCCAGCATAGCCATGCTTCCAGAGGTAAGAAGCAGTGAAGACCCCCAAACATGAGCACCACCATTCTGAGAGAAACGTCCCCAGCCCTTTGACCCATCTGTTCACATCCCTGTCCTACCCCAGCTTGTGCTGACCCCACGCCATCCTGTGCTGCTGCTGCTCGTCTGCTTCTTGCTTTTCCAAAACTTACAGGTTTATCAGATCTCCCCAAGTGAAAATCAACTATATATATCCAGCATGCTTTTTATCTGGTTAACCAAACACAAATAATGTGTTCTGCCTCTTCACGCTGAAAGCTTTCAACCCTTTCTCTTTTATCTCAGCCTGCATTGTTCTTTAGCAAACTGCCAGTTGAGCATTAAATGGTTTCTCTTTTTGCTTTATCCTCTGCCCATAATTTTCTGTGATTTTTTTTTTTTTTTTTCCTGGGCATCACTTCCCAAAGTGCCTTTGTGAATTTGGAGCCAGGCAATGTGGGACTCTGATATGATTTAGGCTTTGGAAGCAACACAGATGCTTCCAGAAGTGCTGCATCTTACTTCTCCAGGACAGTTAACTTGATTCTGTCACTGGAGATTCGCCTCCAAGCCTGCTGGAGGGGAGTTTTGAAGAAGTGTCATCAAGCTGAAGGCACATATGCTTACTGCCAACCTGGTTTTTGGCATAATTTACCTTCTGCTCCTCTGGCACCAAACCCCTGATGCCTGATGAATGGGGAAAATCTCTTTGAGATTTAACTTTCTTCAACATTGTTTATTAGCTCAATGAGGAGTGTCTTTGTCTACCAGTGCCATGATGGGACTCTGTCCCCATTCAGAAAGTCATCGTGCGTGCAATACGTTTTTCCAGCCATTTCCTAGTAGAGAAGCCACTGGCTCAACTGCATAGCTGCATTGCAGACATGGATAGAAATATTTGTAGTGATAACGAGAGATGGAATGATGTTATGGAATTCCTGCTATGCTGGGACACTAAAGTATGGTTTAAATTACAACTAGGGCTAAGCGCGTTGTTTGCTTGATGAGGTTTGCTCCACTCCTCCTCCTGGGGATACATAAAGGTGGGCTGCAATTCCTGCATTTTTTAAAATTCCTCTGAAATGACCAATGACCTCTAAATCAAAATGACACTCAATATTTGAAATCCACCTTCACTTCATTGCATTTAATCATGTAAATCACATGATGGTGTTACCTCTTTTCCTTCAAAGACCATGGATTATTTCTCGTAAGAGAATGGTCAGGAAGAATTGCCTGGGAAGCTCAACCTTCCAGGGAGCTGTGGTACAGAGAGAAGAGCACAGTCTGTAGCAAACTTTGGCTCTTTTCCCCATGTTGGGAAAGTGCAGCTTTCCTAGAGGCATTGTCAGTGCCAGAAAGGACGAGCTGTTTTAGAGTTCCTAACCTGAAGGTGGGATCTGGATTTAATTTTCTCTCCTTACAAACATATGCGGTAATTGGATGTTTGTAAGTGCCCTGAGTAGTAAAAAGTGTTGTTGCATCTCTGTCTGGCTCCTTTAGTAGGTTTTTTTTTTTTTTTTTTTTTTTTTTAAGACTGAGACTGGGTCTCCTGACTTTCCACTCTGGTACATAGCACAGAAGATATTTTACAGCATTGGCTCCAAGAAGAGTCAGTGAGTCTTAAAGGCACGTGGTCATTAGGGAAAGAGTCAACATCACAAATAAGTTTGTGTGGCTCTTCCACAAGCTGATTCTTGCCCTCCCTGACAGATGAGCAGCTTTTTCCCAGTTTTTAGCTGCCCTGACCCCCATGGCTGAGCTCCCTGCACAGATGGGGTAGTGGGACGTGGGCGCAGGGAGCTCAGGCAGCTGCAGGCTTTGCCATAAACTGTTGGCTTTATTTTGGATGGTGTTACATGGCCATCTTCACTTTCTGGGCTCACACCAAGCCAGGGAAAATATATAGCTTTATTTGGTGTGTTGTTAGAGGAAAAAATCAGGTTTGATGTGAAGCCACTGGACTATAGAAAAACAAATTAT
Source organism: Penelope pileata (assembly GCA_013396635.1). Taxonomy (NCBI): domain Eukaryota; kingdom Metazoa; phylum Chordata; class Aves; order Galliformes; family Cracidae; genus Penelope; species Penelope pileata. The sequence continues at coordinate 1,396,668 of WBMW01004220.1, forward strand.
GAGATTTTCAGCTTGCCATATCACATGGCTTGTAAACAGAAATTATTACCGTCTTTCCTGCAGTTGTAGGACAGAGAGAAGTCAATTCAAGTTGTAAACAAGTTATGGTTAATCTTGGCACTAGCAGGATGTCGTACTTAAGGACTTGTTATTCTTGGACAACCGTAAGCCTTGTTGGAGATTCCAAAACAAACCCAAGGGAAAAGCTTTCCTGGAGATTTCAGCATGTACCTGGCCATAGCAAAGCATGGACTCTTCCCTGCATTTGTGCCAGTGATCCAGAAATTTTACATGAGAGATTACAAAATGCCTGGCCACTGTATTTCTGGGCAGGAGAAACGGGGTTTGAGGATGCTGAGCTGAGCAACTCAGGGGAATTGCCCCGAGGGGGCAAGATGACGCTTAGCCTTTGCCAGGAGTGGCTGAAAAAAGGGTGAATTTCCCCTAAAAATCGTGCTGTGTCAGAGATTTCTTGCTAGAAGGCCAAAATAAAGTTGAAAAGCTCACAAGCAGTGGAACTGTGGCTCAAACACACACCTGTGGAAGCTGCAGCGCTGGATGAAAGCTGCAGTTACACTGCTGGGGCGTGCTGGGGGACTTTGGGCACATTGCCCCCACTGCTGGGGCTGCTCTGTCTGGGCTGGAATCTCCGGGTGAGTGTTTGGTGGATTTATACAAAGGCACGGAGCAACAGCTGCTGGCAGTGTTCAGGCATTCTGCATGGCAGGGGCTGTGCTGGCATTCCTTTGCTTTAGCCCATCTGCCCTCAGCAGCTCCCCGTCAGCAACTAGATGGGAAACTTGAAATCTAATTTTTAAGCTATCCAGGCTGTGGTGTATGAGTTCCTTCCATCTTTCAGTGATGTTTCTAATCCTGGGATTGCTAATTATCAGTTATTAATGAGGCTTTCAGAATTAGGTCAGGGTACTGTTTCTTACTTCATTCCTTTCTTTTCACCGAGGTGCACAGCAGGTCTCCCTCCTGCCTGCACTGTTTGCAGCGAAGGTGGCAGACCCACACCTTCAGCAACGTGGAAGTGCTCCTCGTGGAGGGCAGATCTGTACCATGGAACAATGCCTGATTTCAAGCAACTTACTCTGGAATTAATTGAGAATTATCATCAATGAGACCAGGAAGAAGAAAAATAAACAGAAATATTTTCCTGCTAAACTAAGTCTTGTTTCCAGACTTGATAATCTTGAAAGGAGATACATTTGTAATTCTACCTGGAAGCCAAAGAAGTTAGTGTGTGTGGATCATCAAACCCAAAGCTGCAGAAAAAGGAATTGCCAAGATCAAGAAAAATGAATATCAAAGAAACATAAAGGTTATGCCCAAGGGTCCTGTTCTAGGTCAGAATATTTGTTCTCTGGGTGCAGGGTGCAGTTTCTCGTCTTCCTTCTTGCCTACAGCTCCCAGGTGCATGTACTGCACTGGGTCCCAGAGCAGAGCCCTCCCTGCTCTGGGGGCAGCAAAGAGCTGATGTCCAGCCCAGGACCACTGCATGAGTCACAGAATCATAGAATGAGTGGGAGAACAGTGGTTTGCACCATATGGGAAAGAAAAAAAGCAAAATTTAGCGCAAGAGTCTTTTTTTTTTTTCTTTTTTCTTTCTTTCTTTTTTTTTTTTTGGTGCAGATTGACAGGAACTTTGCACCAATGAGTTCCAGGATGCAAACTGGTTGTGGGAAGCAGGAAGACCGGGATATTCACAGGGGAGAAGCTTCCCTGGAGCACCTGCTGATTTTCTATAACACTCTGCCATGCACCGATCCTGATGGCTGGGACTTTAAAGGGTCCATAAAGGTGCTATGTTGTCCTACTTTCCTTGACTTTACATGGAGAAGGAAAAGCAGCCATCTCTGGACTGGAAGCTGATTCACTGAATCGATTGAGCACCTGGCAGTCATGGGCTGGTCTGAAAACTCAGGCTCATAACCCTGCTGATTAGGTGCTCTTCATTTTCTCCCAAGAGCTCATCAATCACAATTTTGGTGATTGATCATAGACGTGGCTACAGCGATGCAGAGCTCCCCAACAGCCCTGTCATGCCATGGGCTCCAGAGCAGAGGAACAGAATTTGGGGCATCTTCATCTCATCCTTAATCTGTGGTTGGACAGAGGCTTAATCTGCTTTTTTTCATCTACAAAACTCTTCTCTGTATGAACAGACAAACTTTGGAGTGAAAGCAGCAGCAAGACATCAAAGCCATGGAAAACAGAGTGGAAATCAGGTGACCCCTGAGCTGGGGGTGTAGGACCTGTCTGCAGGGGTGGGCTGAGGGGAGAGAACTGGTGGTCTCTGGTGCAGACTGAGATAACACCAAGAGTCACCATCACCCCAAGTCATGGGAACTTCATGGGGGTAATACCTTCTCCAAATTTCTTCACACCTTGGCCAAGGCAGCCCTGGTTCTGAACCTCCCTTCCTTGGATATTTATGAGCTCTCCCAGGTAGTCTGACTGAGTTCAAAGGAGCTGCTGCAGTTGCCTGGGTAAAGATTATTCTCAGAAGCAGCTCTCCACAGGATCAGGCCCTAGGTGTGCATGATAGCATATTTACACTTTGATTTATTTCTTTTTTAAGTGCCTGCAGTTTAAGCCTGTAGGTGCATTTAATCAACAAATCCTGCTAGCTAGTTTTCTTGGCGAAAGCACTCTTGGAAGAAAAAGCATGAAGCACTGAAATGGACGTCTGCTGCAATAAAAACTATCATCTGGAAGGCAGCATCTTCAGCCAGAGCTGTCCTGAGAGCCCTGCCTGGGAGGGATCTGGCTTTGGAATAAAAGTGATGCCCAAACCACTGAAGCACCATCTGTTGGCTATATAGGGAGGCCAGGACCCAAGAGAAGCATCCGTGGCACAGCTGGGGGGCACGCTGCTTGTCAATAGGTCTGTGCAAACGTAGGTGCTCCTACAACATCCCTTTCCTGAACACAATTCAAAATTCACTTTAGAAATGTGAATGGGTGTGCAGCTCTCCTTACAGGTAATGGGAGGGGGTGATGAGTCCCAGGATAGCCCAGCTTTTAGCAGAGTTAGTGCTGTGTGCTGTCCTGTGGGTGGACTGCTTTAAAACTTACCCTCATGTCAGGGGTTTTGTAGTGACCAATGTGACAGTGGTAGCAGGAGACCCGTAAGTTATAGCAATAATATAATGATATAATTCAATTTCTTGCATCAAAGTGCTGTTTCAGAAATCATACTCAACTGATTTCATATCAGCTTCCAGAAAGCAGAAACATTCAGTGAAAAAAAAGAAAAAAATATTTGTTGTGCTGTCTGAAGCCATTTGTATGTTGGGATGTGTTGTGTCTTGGAGATCAGATGTGCTGGGTTTGGGGTTGTGGTGCGGCTCGTGTCGCTGATGGGGACCGAGAAGGGGCAAAAGAGCATTTTGAAAGCTTAGGGAAATAAAAAATCAATTTTGAAGGGATAAAAACTAAAGCTGGAACAAATCTGACTGCCTGTTTTTAATGTACTTCCCAATATGAGATTCTGGTTTGTGATTTTGTGTTGCTGTGTTTCTGCTGAGCACATTTTGTGGAATATTAGGGACACAGTCAGAAAGCTGTTTCATTAGTGGTTCTCTGTTCTCTGTGAACTAGGGTTTGGTGAGAATTTTTTTTGGGGTTTTCATGGAAAACGCTAAGTTGTGAAGCAAACTTATTTGATTTTGGCAACTGATTACTTTTTAAATAATTCATCTGTGAATTACCCGGAGTTCTTAGAGAAAATGAAATATTTTTTGTATTAAAAATTATATTTGATTGTTCCAGATTATTTTGTTATAAGAACATATTTTCTGCAGAAGATATCATTGACAATAAACCCTACCATCCACCTGGATTTTTTTAAATGATTCCTCCCTCTTTGCAGTATATACATGCAGCTATCCTCCCGCGTGTCAAGTACAAGTGACCATTCTGAATGCTGTTGGTTTATTTCACGTATGCAACAAAAAGTCTAAGGAACTTTTAAATCTGGTATCTATGTCAATACTGTGGCACCTGAACCAGCAGCCTCATTTTCTTGTCGTGTTTTGTCTGCTGTTGGTAGCCAGCTCGTGTTACTGATGGGAGCCTGACAGTACGGCTCTTTATTTGGCTGTGTAACTCCAGGCACCAAAACTTTGGCCGTGAGTGCTTGGCCGTGACCCATGTTACGCTGTCAGCAGGAATCTTAAATTATGATGACGAGTAGTTATTGCTTGTGTTATGACATTTTCTAGAAATCCAGCTGAGCACTGGGCCTCCTTGTTCCACTCGTGGCTTGTATGCCTGCTGTTGTCCTTCTCTGGCACTGATGCTGGCTGTGGAGTTTCCGAGGTTTGAAAGCAAGCATGAGCATCTCGAATTGAAATTACATTCTTCTGCCTGGTCTCAGGAGAGGAAGTGCTGTCTGCCAGCCATTTGCACATTAACGCTAAAGAACACCAACTCTGATAGAACAGCTCCTGACATTTCTTCTTCTGACCTCTTCCAATTGCACATGCTGGTTTTGGGGAGCCAAAGGCCCCAAGCTCTGGTGGGAGCAAATGCTGTCTTTGCTTTTGGGATGGTGGCCCTGCGAAGAGCCATTTTAGTTTCATTTCAAGGTGTAACCTCTACTTTTGGAAGACTTGCCTTAAAAGTCCAGCTTACTTCTAATAGCATTGGAACAGTCAGGATGACAGTCCTCTCCCAGAAATGTCCCACATTCACACTCTTAAGTGCAGTGCTGCTGTAGAAATGCCTGCAGCTGTTGTGAAGGTGGAGCAGGAGGAGTGGTGGGGCACAGGCTAAGCCCATGTGCAATCTTTGAGCCTTCATCAGGCAGTTTCTGGGGCAGAAACTGTCCTGTATGACATCCCCTAGTCCTGCATGACAGCCCTCAGGTACCACGTGCCATCCCCATTTGCTTCTACATGGCTGTGCTGGGGTTTCAATACGTGTAAGTGAACCTCTAGCCCTGGAAAACACCTCTCCTTGAAGTCAGTTCTCCCTGAACACACCTCTAATGTCATCTTGCAGTTTCTGGGAGGATAAAAGCCTTCTTTTCTCCCTGTTCCTGGGGTATTTAAGCCTTTCAGAGCAGTGCCATTTCAGCCACATCCTGAAGTACAGCTTGGCTTTTGAAAGCAGAGTGCTGGGAGGTTGTTTTGGTTTCCCAGTCGTGCAGGGCCTTCTGTCTGCCGTGGCTTTGTCTGCCCCTCTGCCGCCCTCCCCGAGCCCGGCCCAGCCATGTGGCCGGGGATTCATGCCTTGGTTGGAGTTCTCTCATTTAATTTTCATGCATCATTTATAGCTTGCTGTGGTGATTTCATAAAGTGAATGTATGTAGTTAACACAGGGGGCCGTCTGGGAGCCGGTAATGCAGCTGTGGCAGAATGGTTGCTCCCTGCCTTTGTCATTATTTTCTGTACTTCGAGTGTGTTTGCGAGAAACTGCTTCTGGACCAGACGTTCAGGCTTATTTTTTCCCCTTGAAACTTGATTGCTTTCCTGAGAAAAAAATAAATTGTCACCTTCCCTCCCTTGGAAATCTGGAAAATTTCCCACCCACAACATCTGCCCTTCAGACTGACGTGGCAATGGGCATGAAACCAAGTGGGGAGACCTGGAGGTGACTATTTAAGAGGAAAGCAGGGCTCTGCTCTTGTGAAACGGTGACAGCTCCCAAAGCCAAGCTTAAAAACAACACCCGACGGTGGGCAGGCACTTACACAGGAAACCTGCCTTTCTGGCGGGCAGCTGGGTGCTTCTTCCTGGTGTTCTGGGACCACTCCTTGGGACACGTGGTGTGGTCCTTGGTGGGCAGAGGTAGGGCAGCTGGTGGACAGATTTGGAGGCACAGTTGAGAGCATGTATCCTCCCTTCCCTGCCCTTTCCCTTTTCTTGGGCCATCCCATTTGTTTTATTAATTTATTTAATCTGTTTAACAGATTTACTTAGGCTGAGCGAGAGCATGCCACGTTTACATTTCTTCTCTGGCTGTTTGCGTTTATTGTTTTCCAGGCTGATGTGCATGGTGGTGTCAGGCTGGCAATGACTAATGAGGAGAGGAGGGTGAGCCTGTCTTTATTGATTTCCTTCTGGTTTGATTGGCAGTGGCTGAAAATGGCACTGGAACTGTGGATGGATTGAAATGTTACATGTTTCTGTGTTCATGTCACTGCTGCTGAGGTGATGGAGCAGCTGCACTGATGATCTTGAGTGGCAGTGGCCACTGGCCCAAAACAGGGGCCAGAGTTTTGATCTATGAGTGTCCAAATCTGACCCATTGTTTTTATTGAGCCAAGTCAGGGCAGATCACAGCCCTGAGGACCACAAAGGTGGGGCACCTCTTATGAGGCAGGTTTAAAGTCAGGCACACAGTAATGGTTTTGAAGGCAGTCCCTGGGGCCGTGCTTCTGATACAAGTCTTGGGAATAGGAATCCTTGGAGAAGGCAAGAGATTAGCAAATATACCCAGATGTTAGCAAATAAACCCAGTCTCTCTGCTGGATGGCGTGCAGTAGAAGCTGGACCAGGACATAAAGCAGTGATAAAGAGACATGTTATGACCTTGTCTGCTGTTAGCAGCTTACACAGCCTGCCAAGGAAAAACCAGCCTGTATTACAGTGGCCATATGGTATTTTACTAACTCGGTGTATAAATCCCTAATACAATTAGAAGATCCAACCTCCATGCTGAATTAGAGCTTCTGTGCTGCTTTTTCTGGAGGAATTTCTGAATTCCTCAAGATTTCTGGGATTGGGAAGGAAAAAACCTTGTATCAGTAAAAAAGGGCAGGGATTTGTCATCCTGTCTGTGGGACCCTGCTGTGAGAAATCCTCCTTCTGACTTGCACAGCCTCTGGGGGCTGTCTGGAGTGAGCCCTTTGGTGCTGGCTGTCCAACCTCACAGCATGGGCAATTGTTTCGGAATTTGTGCAGAATTTGTGCAAGAAAGGGACAGAATTGCTGTAGGAGGCCAACAGGAGCCCTTGTGAATAGGCTGAGGGAGAGAAACTTCCAGGGCTGCTGCTTCTGATGATGGTGCAGGTCAGGAGAGGGGAAGAGAAAGTCAACAAAAGGAGACAAATGGGACCTGATCAGAGATTTTTCTCCAAATCTGTCATTCACTGGTAGAGAAATATGTCCTTCATGTCTTCCCCAGAGACTCAGTCACCCTGCAGCCTGTTGTGTGGGGAGCTTCAGGGAGATGCTGGTGGGTGCTGAAGGGGAATTTTCACTGCAGGAGGCTTTGACACCAAGCTCTGTGTGTAGCTTTGAGAGGCAAGGATTTGCTTGAAGATCTGCCTCTTAAAGAAACTGAAAAACGGTGAAAATTTGCCAATTTGGGCTATCTTTTGGAGAGGATTGGACCACACCTAGCTTGTTGCAGAGCTCAGGAGAGTTCAGCAAAAAGTGGCTATAAAAGTGTGGGTGCCCACAGCTGTGTTGCACAGGAATCACTGGAGGCCACGGTGCTTGCTCTCAAGCTGAGCACCACTGCTGAAGGAGGCAGCTGTGGGCTCCAGGAGGCTTTTTCATTTCATTTTCCATATGCTGGGATTTCAGCCTCCGTGTGCTGGGATCACCTCTGTGATGGCAGACCCTCCCTTAGCCTTATGCACATTTTTCTGTTTTGACCTGGAAATGTTTATCCATGGTATATTATCCATGTCTGGAAAGGCACCCATGGATGTACAAAATTCCTTCTTTATTCCTATGTATGAACCTCCCCAAAAGATATCACGTTATTTGAAGATGAGAAGGGTGATATCCAGCTTTTATTAGTAATCCCTGTTAGGTGCTATGGAGGGACAGGGCTGTGCGTAACGACATCGGTACTGTAGGACACCCTGCAGCTCCCACACGTCATTTCTCCCTGCCTCAACCTCTTCCTTCCATGGAGCTGGCTGAGGAGTGCCTCCTACCCTGCTTTGTGCTCCTCCTGGAACAGTGCTATTGCTCTTATTTCCTCTGCTGCATAGGGCCAGCCAGATGTTCAGTGAAACAGCCTTGCTTCTATCTGGGCTGAAGGGAACGTGGCTTTTGTCTGAATGGCTGTAGCTGTTAAATCTGATCAGGTGTCTCGTATGACTACACAGAGCCTGGTTTTGGGCTGTGCTGTTGCTCCTTCTCATGCATACCCACTTTGAAGCGAACCGCTCGGTGCTGCAGGATATAGTTGCAAAGTGCAGCCCTGCCTCTGCCCATCCGATGGAGGAGACCCAGAGGTGGGAGCTGCTGACCTGGGGGCTGTCTGCTGGTGATTGCCTTCAATTCAGAGCCTGGAGGAGGAGAGTGCTGCAGCACGATGTGTGTGGGTCAGCAAGAGCGGGATGCTGCCACGGGGCAGGCAGGGCAGGGCACAGGGGAAATACAATTTTGATTTCTTCACAAAATGAACTCTGGGTTGGTGTCGGAGTAAAGATGGATGCTGGTGGTGGGGATACGGGGCAGGGAAGGATTACCTGGGGGAGATGCTGCTGGGCTGGGGCTCTGGCAGATACCTGGGTTTGAGAGCCCAGCCAAGGTGCTCCCACATGTCCATGTGAGCTGAGGTTTCTCCCTGCCAGATTACAAAGTGTATTTCCCTGAGTGCAGGTGTGATCTCAGCTGCTTGGAAATTGTTACAGAAAGGCAGTTAGTGGCTTGAAAAAATCAGACTTTTGTTAAGAGTGTTTGTTCTCCAAGTACATAGACATACCATTAGGGATGAAATTGTTGAAAACTCCCTCAAAGAAATGGCCAATACAGTGGCAATATATTCAGAGGAAATGGACATTATCTGCCGATTGACCTTCTTGGTGCGTTAAACAGCTTTTGCTTTTGCCTTAAGGCATCTGGCTGCCTGACATGGCCAATTATCCTATGATAACATCAACTTCATTGAGTCTTATTGCTTCATTATGAAACTGCTTTAGCTGATAATGCATTGCGATTAGCAGGCAAACATTCTTTGGAAGGGAGATTTCTCCTTGCCAACTGCTCGCTGCAGAGCAGCACGGTTTGGGAAAGGTCCTCACCAGTTCCCAGCATGACTCGAGGGATGCTGGCAGGAGGGAAGTGGGGATGTGGGGCCGTGGTGATGCCTCACACCTGCCTCATGCCATTTCCCAAGATTTTTTTCTTCACCCAAATTAAACTTTGTAAATATTTTTATGAAATGTGACCAGCAATGTGAAGGGTCCTGGTGGGGGCTCAGCTTCTCTGGAGGAGCAGCAGGGAGCCTTTCGCAAGCCTGCCAGGCACAGAAACACATGATGGGGTTCAGTGTCCATGGGGATAAGTTATGGGGTCCAAAGCACGCGTGAAGTCACATGGAGTCATGGGGAGATCAGGAGGATGGCTGCAGGGTGGCTGGGGCAGACAGGAGCAGCTGAGGAGGGGGATCAGGGGCTTAAGGAAGCCAGGGGAAATCAGCAGGGCCAGGGGCAGCTCAGAGTGCTAGGGCAGCTGGGGTGAGGTGGGATTAGTGGCTGGGAGAGCGGAAGCCTGGAGCAGCCGGGAGGGAGGATCAGACAGGAGAGGAGATGAGAAAGCCCGGCAGCCTGTGCGGCTCAGGTGGGGTGGGATGGTTGATGGGATGGGATGGTTGATGGAGTAATGGGGCAGGGTGGTTGTTGGGGTAAGGCTGGCCAGAGCGAGTGGTTTGCCTGTGCTGAGCATCACTGTGAGGTAGCACATTGGGGTTGTGCTTCTTTCTAGAGATGAACTCACCGATCACTTCTCCAGCGTGTGCTTTCCTGACAGTAATTGACTATTAATATTCCCTTTCTTGTGCTCTCTCCCTCCTTCTCTCAAGCGACGTGGCTGTGTTTCCTGGCACTTCTTGCTGTGGCATTAACACCAGAGCATGATGCATGGTGCTGGGTCACCCACCAGGGCTGCAGGGACACCTGGACCACACGGTCTGAGGCCTTTCCACAGCTGCTGGGCCCCAATGGGGACTCAAGGTGGTGGGGGTCACTCGGTGGTGCCCCTAAACCCACTGACTCCAATTTAGGGGTTGTTTGCTGATGCCTTGATTAAAGGGATGGAGCTCTGCACACCCGGTGCTCCCACCATCAGAGATGTCACTGCCATTAGTGGGACAGTCTGTGCTGGACTCCTGCAGGGCAGAGCAGGCTGGCCCCTGGCCTGGAGCTCTCCCGGCCTCCTGGGGCCAGCCCAGCTTTTGGTGGCCTCCAGGTGATGGGAAGAGCCATGGGTGAATGGATAGAGGCAGTTTTATGGAGCATGGATAATTGTTTGGTAGTGCCTCTCAATCCCCAGAAATAGGCTCAGGCTCTGAAGATGTGGGGTCTGATGGGAGTCAAGGTGGTGGGAGCTGCAGTTTGGGTGATGTCCTCATTTCTCACTCAAAATGATACCAGATATGGAAAAATATTTATTTAAGCACAGATAATTTCAGAGAACGTGAGAGGAGGGAAAGGCTTTTCAGGGTGGCCGATGGCAGAGTTTTGGCCTTACTTGGATCCAGCATCTGAAAAGATAAAGCCCATGGCAAAGAGGTTAATAGCACCACAGCTGGCATCTGATGTACCCACCGTCCTCAGAGCCTTGCGCTCATCTCCCTGCTCAGCCCACAAAATGGCATTCCTGAACTACAGCAGATTCTACCCTGCGGTGGGTGCTTGGGATGTGCCTATAACATGGATAAATGGAAAGCTGAGACAACCTCATGCAAAAAGGTAACAGCTGAGAAAGCGGAAACCTGTAAAACCTTTGAGCCATGTTATTTGCTAAGCTGATAAAAGGTGCATAAATTTATGAAGAGCGGAAATCCCTGCTGTATTCACATGGGCTGCTCACGGTTTCATAGTTAAGTAAATATAGTTCAGAATAAGAACAGTTTAAAGGGAATTTGAGAACATAATGAGGCTCAGAGAATTAGCTGAATAGCTTTCACTTGAGATTACAAAAATGCAGTGTAATGTAATGTTTAAATACCAGTGTGGCTTCAGCATTACACAAAATAACCAAACACAGATAAGACCGCTCCTGGTATTGGATGGTAATCTTATTACTGAGCTACTATAACCATGTCTATTTCATCACTGTTTTTCCCCAACTTGACGGACTAAGTGCAGGAATTAAGAAATGTCAGAAGAGGTTCCCCTGTCGACTTTGAAGCTCACCGTGTTGCAAAGTGTGACACAAAGCCAAGCCTGATGGGCCAGGCTAAGCCAGGGTGCCAATATGCATCAGATGGGACAGGAGAGAGGCCTCGGTGTTGGGGCAGCAGGGAAGGCTGGGAGGATGCTTCATGCTGCTGGCATTGGCCTTTGTGTAACACAGAGGAGGGCTTGTGTTTCCCTGCTGCAGCATCCCAGCTGGCAGTGGCCAGCACCGGGGATTTTCGGCCATGGCATCTGCAGATGTGGGGTGATTGCAATGTTGGCATGGCTCCTTTTGGGCCATTTTTCACGTTGTGTATGAATGGTGGCCAGTATTCTCAGTGTGGTGGCATCCTCCGGGTCTTTCACCAGTCTCCTGGCTGTCTTGGTGCAGTCACAGCTGCAGAGTGGTGGACCCATTGCTGGTGTGGAGCTCCTGGTCATGCACCCAGATTCGTTGCAGATCTTGCAGCATTATTTGTAAAAGATGGCAAGATGTCTTCACAACCATACTCATAGCCAAAATGATTTGCAGAGCTTTGAATTATAGAAACGTTTCTCCAAATATTTTGAACACTGGAATTACGCTGCGAACCAAACCTAGTACCTAAAAGGCCTCTTTTATGTGCCTATTACTTTGGTGACCAAAGTGCCAGGGTTTTACAAGAGCTGCTTATCCTTTGATAAAACAAAATCAGTGAATTTATGCTGACAGCTTCAGACGCTGTGGAAACCTGAGCAACCTTTCACCAGCATATGTTGCTTGCTGGATCCTTCCTTAAGAACAAACCGCAGAAGCATCTTTAGTAATTTAATGAGCAATAAAGGAGACTATAAAAAAACAAGGATAATTAAATGCAATGATAGATTTTAGCACCCTAAATGGTTACCAGAAGCGCTTAATCAAAACTAAGATTTGTGCAAGGCAGAACGAATAGCTCTTTGTTGCCCCATAATAGAAAACATGTAAAAATAAAACTCAAAGAAAGATTTGAGATAGCGTTGGAATGACAGAATCGTTAAAAACCATCACAGCCTGCCTCCCGATCCCCCCTGATGCCTGGGTAAAGCAAATAAAGCAAAACTGGGGATCTGTTTTGTATATCACTTTGATCTTTGTTTCACCTTTTGAAAACATTTATGAAGGGTACTTTAATACGATTTGGCTTGTAATTTTTCTATTTGGAAGAGGAACAAGTAGACTGACAGTGTAAAAGTTTAGTAGACGGTGTGATTTTTGTGTATTTTTCTCAGCTTGCTGTCTGGGAGGTAAATCCTGGAGTATGAACCATTGGGCACCGAGGCAGAACGAGTGCTGTGGGGATGGAGCATGCAGGAGCTCCAACCGCGCTGCTGTTCTCCTCGTAAGAGCACAAATAGGGAACGAGAGCAGGCACCAGCGTGGCCACAAATGCTGTCTTAACACAATGGTCTTTAGGAAAATCTGTGGATTAATTACACATTTTCATGCAATAACATGATGCTAATTGTTTACACTAAGCCACATTTGCTTATGTAAATTGTCCTAATTGGAAAATTCTTTAGTGTATAATTGTGATAGAGAATTAAAGAAACCAGGAAATATGGAGGACACCAAGGCAGTCCTTTGCAAATGGCATGCTATGTGATTCAGGCTGACCTAATCAGTGATCTCAGGCACTAATTAGTAATTTATCAAATAGGTACAGAAGTGCTGGAAGTATTTGGGTTGCAATTCTAACAGTTATGGACTGGATCCTGCTCTCTTTTCCCCATCCCCTTCCAACCATCCCTGTGACTCCTGGATGGGAGAGGACAGTGTCTGAGCCTGCACCTCTGCTGCCAGGACCACAGCAGCTCACCCTGGTGCTGGCAGGGTGAGCTCAGCACTGTCCATGGAAACATCCTGACTTCAAAGAGAAACTTGTGCTGGGCCTGGGGCCATGGGCTGCACACTGCTGGCCACCAAAGGGTTTGTGTGCTGGGAGCTTCCTGTGTCCAGTGAAGGGCCATTGCCTTGGAGAAGTCTTTGAGCAAACAACCAGGACAGAGCTTGGGTGTGAAACTACAGAGCGAGCAGTCTCACCCGCAGACACCAATGAGCTCAGCAGTGTGTTACGTGTGAGGTGTGGATTTTGTGCTGTTCCTAGCTCAAATACTACCATTTTTACTTTCTTTTCCTTTTGTGTGCGTGTGGCTTTGTTGAGGAGAAAAACCAAAAAAACAGCAACAAGAAAAATCTTCTGCTGACTTCGCTTTGCTGCATGGATGAGTCTGATTGTCCTCTGCCATGCTGTGGTGTTGTGCTGGCTGTGACCCTTGGTGCTGCCCAGCACATGCTCACTTACATGACAAGGATTCCAGAACTCCATCCCCTCAATCCCAATGGGGCAGGCTGCCTGTGGGTGCACGCACTGCTGCTGATGCAGGTGCATGCATGGCTGCCGTGGCTGCAGCACGGTGCTGGCAAGGGCACACGCCTTGCTGCTGGTGCAGGTGTGTGCATCGCTGCTGGTGCAGATGCATGTGCTACTGCCGTGGCTGCAGCACGGTGTTGGCGTGGGCACATGCCTTGCAGCCGGTGCTGGCACAGCACAGTGCTGGCACAGGCGAGCACAAGCAGGGCGTGCTGCGGAAATGCCTCGCCCCGCTTTGTGCGGGGTGCGGGCTGGAACCAATGCAGAGCACTTCAAAGCGCTCCCCGTGTCGCCCGGCCCGGAGCCGTGCTGCTGCAGCCTTTTTCAGCAGCGATTCGACACGTAGGTAGGTAGATGAGCGGAGATGCTGAGAGCACACGGGCCGTGCCCCCTCGCCCCCCGCCAGCCCCTTTGTGCTCACTGCCACAAACCCAACCAGGAGCGGCCCGGCCTTTTTGCCCGCATTATTCTCACCATCTCCCTGACAGGCGTAGTAATATACAGAGCTATCTCAAGCTGGGACCGTCTGAATGAGGAGAGATTAAAAAATAAAAAAAAATTTAGAAGTGAGATTTCAAGAGGCTCACCAGAGCTCAGCGCAGCAAAGCACTTCGGCAGAGGGGCACGGGGGTCCGGGGGCAAAAATCACTGCCATGGGGTGGGGGGATGGCGGGG
>WBMW01004220.1:1419877-1447534 GCA_013396635.1 Penelope pileata
TCTGCTCCATGATCTTGCCAGGCACAGAGGTGAGGCTGACCGGCCTGTAGTTTCCAGGATCATCTTTTTTCCCCTTCTTGAAAATGGGGGTTATGTTCCCCCTTTTCCAGTCAGTGGGAACTTCACCAGACTGCCATGACCTTTCAAATATGATGGATAGTGGATGGATATTACAGCAATAGGATGAGAGGAGATGGCCTCACATTGTGCCAGGGGAGGTTCTGGTTGGGTATTAGGAAAAATTTCTTGGAAAGAGTGGTGATGCACTGGCACAGGCTGCCCAGGGAGGTGGTGAAGTCACCGTCCCTGGAGGTGCTCAAGAAACGTGGAGATGTGGCACTGAGGGATGTGGTTAGTGGGCATGGTGAGGATGGGATAACAGTTGGACGTGATGATTTCAGAAGTCTTTTCTGACCTCAGTGATGCTATGATTCTATGTCACTCCCAGGAAACAACAGTTTTGTGTCTGCCCTGTAGCTCCATTCCCCTCTTCAGTGTTTCTTGGCTTGGATTATGTTCAACTTAAACATTCTGGGAAAGTTTCCTGTGGGATCTTCTCCCCTGAGCACGTTGAATTTGCATTTTCTTGTAGGACAGGCGCTGGTGGCCCAGCACACAGGGTGTGATGGGACTGGAGATGATCGTTGCTTTCCTGCTGCCCACAAGCTTCACCAAACACTTCGGGCTTACTGAAGGCAGCAGGTGACAGCGTGGGCTGATGGCTCTTTCTCACCCCATCTCATGCCCAGTGCTGGAGGTGGCTTTGCCATGGGCTCCTGCCTGAATCCTGCAAACTGCTGCTCCCCCAGGAGGCATCCTCACTGCTGTCCCCACGGTGACAGCATGCCACACGCTTCATTGCTCTTCTCCCTCCCGGGAGCCCTCCAGTTGCTCTCAGGATCTGAAGCACTCAGCTGAGCCCCCCTGGGGACCCGCAGCATTCCCATGTGTGGGTGATTCCCCCTCAGCAGGCACAGGAGCAGGCCTGGGTCTGCACAGCAGCATTGTCTCAGCTGGACAGAGGTGGTGGCTATTTGATGTCACACTGACTTTTCTATAAGCCGTGCTTGCTGCCCTGGTTTTGTCCCAGGAAGCTCCAGGCTGTTTCCGTGTGTCTGTACGGTGTCAGTGAGTCCGTATGGGGCCCCTGCTTCCGAGCCCAGGGACAAACCCATTGCCATCTGAGGATGTCAGCCCGGCCAGCCTGAGACCTTCAGCTTCAGGGATGAGGGCATAGTCTGCCTCTGATACATGCAGGAGAGAAATGGGCAGTGGGAAATGCTAGGGAGGCTGAAAAAAAAGCAGCCAGTTATCAGAGTAATCCCTTCTAAAAAAAAATAAAACTATGTCTATTCTAGAAGAAAAACCTGAAAAGTTGAGTGAGATTTCTCCATAGCCACACAGTGCTGAGACTGTGTAGGGTTGTTTGTGAGCAGCCTGCAACTGCAGCTAGAATTATATGGGGCAGGAGTGAGAGTGTGAGATCACTGTGCCTGACTGTTCATTCTTCTCAGGGCTCATATGAAATATTTTTCCCTGACACTGTGTTTTCTTCCCCCTGAAGAAAACAAGTTAAAAGAAATAGTAGAGATAGGTAAGTAAATGCTAATGAGAAGTTATATTAAGTATTTATATTACATGCTTATGGGTTTCATTTGTGCACCTGGAGTAAAAATAAAAGTGAATCTATGGATAGAATCGTAGAACGGCTTGGGTTGGAAGGGGCCTTAGAGATAGCTGTATATGTTTATATGTATGTATACATACAGACACTGAGATATAGACTGATGGAGAGCTTGTCTACGTGTGGATGTGTTTGCACATAGAGGTACGTGGAGAGAAGGAAGGCAGAAATCCACCTGTGTGCTGCTGTCTCTTTGATCTGCAGATGGGTCAGCGATGCACACCCCAGGTTCCTTTTCATGTGAAAAATAAATAAGCCCCCTTAAAAGAACACCACCATGGGCTGAGCAGAAGCAATGCAGATGCTGTGAGCATGAGGAGATTTGCAGCCCCCATAGCTGGAGCTGGGAGCACATCCCCACAGCACTCTGACCTCCACGAGGACAGCCCATGGGACTGTCTGGACCCCCCGTGTCCTGGAGAAACCCCATCCCCACCATGGCAGCACTTGCTGCTCTGGAGATAACACACTGCCACTGCTACCTGATAGGAATACAACAGCCTGTTTCATTAATCTGGTACAGCTTTCCATGTATTAAAAAATAGTTGTGCCATTAATAATGTATTTGTCACGTTTCTGTGTTTGCTCTGATGTGTGTTAGGTCCCAGGCTGTCTGTGCTGGCCTGACCTGGTGTCACACCCTGACCCAGTGCCATGCCCACGGCCCCACTGGGCACTGGGGGCTTTATGTGGGCAGCCTTGCCATGGAGAACCCTGCTCCTTTACACTGTACGTAAGGGGAAGCTGGCTCAGCTGGCAACCGTGATCTGAAAGGTATTTTCTATTACTTTAAATGCTAAAAAGAATCAGGAAGGAAAATACACAGATTTTTAAATACAAAGACCTACTAAAGCTTTGTTTCAGTCTGAGTCATTTACCTGGCAAAGATGTTGAGCATGGATGTCACTGGGTAATTAATTGGTAAGGCAGTAGCTTCAGAATCCCTGAATAAATCTGCTTCTCCACTGAGACCAGACGTGGATTTGAAGTGACGGAGCGCAGGGAATTGCAGGAACACCTGTGGTGGCAACCATCACCTGGTTCCAGTGGTGGCCATGGTGTGCTCCAGCCTTAGCAATGACCCCCCACCACTCAGCCCTTCTTAGGGCAGCTCTGGGCGGGTTCCCACATTTCCCCATCCCAGACACAGACCCCAGCGCTGATTTTCCCCAGTGCCTTTGAGCCCCTGGGACTGAAACATGAGGGAATGTAAAAAGGATGAAGGAAAAGCATTTTTTCAGCACAAAGGGAGGGAAGGGGCCTTTTAGCGTGGGAGTGGCAGCCACGCTGTGTGCATGTGTCAGCGCGGGCGGGCGGGCGGCCCCGCGCACAGCGAGAGCGCGGCACCGAGCGAGGTGCCAGTAACCAGGCATCGCCGACGAGCTCCGTGCCAGCTGGGGAAAACACTTGAAAGTGACAGTGTAAATATATACTGCGGGCGCTTATCAAGATGTAGCAGACAAGGGGTTTGAAGGAAACTTCTGTTATTGGGAGCGTCGTTTTTTTTTCTCATCTGTCATTGCTCGCTTGCTTTTCAAAGTCCCCAATCTAAACATCTGGTTACCCAGAGAACGGGGTGATGAGGAGGGTCTGGGTGGGGCTGATGGGCGCATTGGTGGGAGCGTGGCAGTGGGCGATGCTGCGTCATGGCAGGGACCCAATGGGTCACAGCAGGGCTGTCCAACCTCTTGGCTTGCCTGGGCAGCATTGAGTGGAAAGGAATTGTCTTGGGACACATAAAATATGTGATGTAGTTAATGTATTTAACTAACAGAACTTATTTTTAAATAATTTTTATAAAAACATAAAAAAGAGCAACAAAAACATAAAACTAGTGGGATATTTGACCTTGTTTTTGTGAAATTGATGCATCAGTCTGGTTTGATGGAAGTGGCTGCAATTCCGAGTGAGTTCTCAAGGTGTTTGTCAGAATTTTTTTATGAAATTTTGCTTTTCCTCTGCTTCATTCTTGAAAACAGATAATCACAAATGTACATAGTGCCAAAAAGTGATGGCATGAGTAAGGTGTGATCATGAAGTGAGGGATATTTTTCTCTGGTAAGAGAGGGCTTATAACAGTCCAGTAGAGACACATGACCAGATTTTTCTTTCATTTGAATATCTGGTTGCAACTCTGTGCGTTCCATCTGAAAATTCGCAGATAATGTACGTATGTCAACTAAAAATGGAGTTGCAAATGTACCAAAAAATTGACGCTATTTTTTCATCAATCTTGAAACCTCTTCTCAAATTCCTTTATCAAAATGGAAAGGAGAGATGCGTATTTTTCACTATTCACAGGACTGTGTTTCGCCAATGTATCAAAACGCATTAAATTATTTGCCGTAACTCGAGTTAGCACTGCCCTGTGCCCTCCCCATGCCCTGACTTCAGCTCTGACAATGCCAGTCACACGCTGGTGTTTGGTTGTTGCTGAGCGATGGGAGCGTGCCCGGGCTGGGCAGCTCGGTGGGGCAGAGCCACTGCCGTGATGGCACAGCAGCAGTGGGGGGGATGCAGTAGGGGCTGTGCCAGGCTGCATGGGGCCTGTGGGCTGTGGGTTGGACATGCCTGGGTTATAGCCTCGTTGGGACAGCTTCAGCTCTTGGCCACTGCTTTTTGCAGATAAGGTTTGCTCTGCGCAGAGCCATGCACAGGCGCAGTGCTGCCAACATGTGGGTGCTGCTTCCTGCCTTGGTGGGTGAGCATGAGGGATGCATCCCCTGGGAAAGGGAGGGGTGAGATCTTCAGAGCTGTCATTACTGACAGCACTGCATTTCTTCTGCAACACTGTTCTGTATAGGAAGTTTCTTTTATAGTCTTAGCAATAGCTTGTTGAGTTTTCTCCCTCTATTGCCTGCGCCACGTGCAATTAAATTATTGTTCATGCCGCAGTGTTTACAGCATTTGCTCTCACACTGTTCCATTGCACTATCTTGGTGTTTTTTTTTTTTTTTAAGATACCCAAGTCCCCCTGATGGCACATGCAGGGCTGAGGCATCGCTGTGCCGCTGAGTAGCTGCCCCACGAGGTCAGGCAGCATAAAGCATCCCTGGCTTGTAGGGAAAAGAGGAGAGCCGTGAGCTGCAATGACTCCTGAGTGTTTTCTCGTGCCCATGTGCTGAACCAGGGGTGCCAACCAAATAGCTCTGAGGAAGCTCAGCACAAGACAGGCCAAGATACAGATACCTGAATCCAGCATCATCGGGCTGCAGGAGCATTGGGCAGGAAAATGTTATTCTGAACTGTTAACCTGAGCCTGAGATGGAAATAATGTTTCAGTATCTGCAGGCTGCTCCATGCAGCCATGCTCACAACGTGTTTGCTTAACCCCTGCTCGTGGTGTCGGCACATGGAGAAGATCCTGGCAGAGCTGCTGCACCACTGGGGTCAAAGGATACAGAAAGGAAAAAGTTGGAGAATGATTTATGTTAGATCGGTGGGTACATGGGACCTGGGTGCTTTTTAGCAAACTGCGACAAACAGATTCACAAAGGTCAAGAACATAACAAAGGGTTTTTCTTGAATGATGATTTTGAAATTATCTTTGCAGGAAAAAGATGTATAAAATACCTGTATGTTTGTATGAGTGTATGTGCTCACAAAAAGCCCAAACTCTGCCTATGATTTACTAGAGAAATGTAACTGTAGTGGTTGATCTTTCTCTTTAACTGAATATTAGCATTTCAGTCTGATTCTTCCATCCGTGTCCTGCAAAAGATTAGACAGAAAGCCTTCTCTGAATGGGGTGTGATGGAGTCTAATGAATGTGTGTTGTCTAATAAGTGAATGACATTCTATTTTAAAAAATGTGTGTTTTTCAAGAGCTTGTACCAAAGCACTCAGAAATTCTTATTAATCTCTCAGAGTTAGCTTTCTAGTTAGCGTATGATTGCTGCTTTATAGGAAATGCCAGGTGAATCTTATGGTTGTGTTCCCTCAAGAATGACTGTGGAAGTTTATGAGAAGTGTAAGTTTAATGAAAATATACAGAAGTAAATGAGGGCAGGATTTGGTCCCCAAACACTGGTTTTCTGAAATAAAAGGTAAAGTATGGCCTGAGAGTCAGTGCAAGATGCTGCTTTAAAATTCAGGTATTGTCCCAGTGAGTGACTGCACTGACTGTATCCTCCCAGTGATGGCTGGCTTTTAAAATACATATTTGTGATTAGTTTAATTCATGGAGCCTTTTTCCTCTGCATTGATTTAGAGAAATGAACTAGGCAAATAATAAATTTTTCACTGGAATGAATCTGCTTAATCAATTTAGACAATCAGTTTGTTCTTTCCTTAATAACATTTGCGAAAAGAAAACAAGGTCTTTCATTAACAGAGATGGCCAGACATCCGTAATGAGAGGTGGCATCCAGCATCAGGTTGTGCCTTCTGCAGGAAGATAAAACAGGATTAAACATCTGGTACGAGAGTACCTGGCTCCAAAACACCCCTCCTGCCTCTTGGTGTGGGATTCAGTGCTCGTTGCATCCCTGGCATGAGTCCCATTAACATCTGTGGGCATTTTGCTGGGGCAGGAGTTCATGGCACGGCCATCAGTCCGGATCTGAACATGCCTAAAAACCATGGAGGTCTCCAGTCTGCTGTCAGTGGGAACTCTGCAAATAACGCAGAGCCTGAACGCAGTGCTGGGGCACCGCACCAGACGCTTCCAATAAAGTTCTCCCACTTTCATTTGCTTTCAGAGCAGGGGTTTAATACAAAGCGTTATTAAATAACTGCGTCCTTACAATGGGCTGCAAAGTAAAAGCCTGCCTGAGCAGCCTGGGAGCCGGGAGCCTCTGTGCAGAGAAAACAAACACTGCTGGCCAGAGGGTGATTATGCCAGCACCGCAGTGCAGAGCACTGCTTGGGCTCGTCGTTTTAAAGGCATTATCTCCTAATGTTTTATTTTCGCTCTGTTCTCGATTTTATGTTGATTTTAATTATACCTCTTAGGAATAATATCTGGTAAACTAATTTTGGTGAACGGCAATGAAAAAGCATTATCCACTGATGGTAATTACGCATATTTCTCAGTCCCTAGATAAAATAGTTTTACTTAAACCCCACCATGGAATTTATAAACTCCTTTTTACAGACTCTGTCAGTGGAGTTGCAGATAATAGAAATCTCAAATACTAATCTCTGCATCCCAGATGGCCACCTCCAGGAGCAGCATAAACCATTTCCCCCAACAAATTTCCTTTTGCTGCCTTGTCAGAAAAACACAGCAAGCCAAAGCAAAGACGTTCAGTATTTTCCCTCATGGTTCTTGTTAATTTAACCACTTAGGAGAGAATTCTTCTGCCTTTAAGATTGGAGGAGTTTTGCTTTGTCACAGTTTCCCCACCCAATTGCTCTCCCCAGGTGCTGCCCAGCAATGGGTGTTCAGTAGTGTGCTGCTCAATATACAGGGGAATTTTCGTCATCTCTTTTTACCTCCAGCATAATACTCTACTCATCTTGGCCTCTCTTTATTGAATCAAATGCCCTATTGCATAAACTGCATGCTCCAAAGCATTATCTCTAACATTTTGCTGTAAAATATGTTACCACAATAGCATCTTTTCCCTAGGTCTTCATAGCATTTGGAAGCAGAAGCCCATCCTGAGCAGTTATTTTCACCTGTGAGCGATGTCTGATGACTGATAACCTCCTCCTGGGATGCCCTCTATGTTCCTTCAAACCTCTCCTTAAAACTCGTTCACCTCCAGTACTTTGCAGACAGATATATCTGGGAATATTGGCCTAAAATGAATAACAAAATGGAAAAGAGTCCTGGCACTTGCAGGATGGGTGCTGGGACAGCTGGGTGGCTGCTGTCCCTCCTGCATCCCCCTTTGCCTCTCAGCTCTTGCTTGCTCCTAGCAGCTCTGTGCAGGTTTCTGGGGCAGGAGGTAAGGAGCTGGAGACCAATATTAAAGACAAATGTCACTAATGTCTTTAAAAGTTTTCATGCAAATGCACCTTATGGCCAAATGCCCCCTCCCTGGGAAGCTGTGCTAAATACCTGCAGGCAGGTCTTCTTTGTGACTGCTTAGTTCTGCTGTTTTATTTGGAATTTCTGCTGTATTGTAAAACAATGTCACCAAATAGCTCTTTTGTAGTCTGGGAAGAAGAAAGCAAAAAGCACTGCTGCTTATCCATGTCTGGAAAAAGTCCCCATCAGTGCATCCTGTGCAATTCACTGTGCAACTTTTGGTTCATGAGATATCTAGAAATAAAGGTAAAAAAGTAGTTGTTAAACCAAATCTAGCAGAAAGTGTGTCCCTCTACTAAATTATATGTTGCAAGAGGTACAGAATGCAGCAAATCCCATCTATGCAAATCAAAGTGGTTAAGAAGTGTAAGTCAAGTCATGTTCTGTTTCGGCCAGCAGCTTTGAAAGAAATAAATAAGAAATTTTAAATGTGTTCTTTGCTCTGAAGAGAGAGTATATGCTTTCAATTTAAAGATTATGTTGTTGAAATAGAATTACTGTTAGCTGTGACACTGCTACATTTAGCTTGAAAAATTAAGTTACTTGCAATAACCTGTTTTTTGTACAGTACGTTGAAATGTTGTTTAAACTTAAAGCTGAATACACAGCAGGATTGTCCGTGAGCAGAAATTGATTTCATTTTGTTGTTGGTCTCCCATTAAGCATGGGATTGTGTGTCAGCCCTGGCCCTGCTGTAGTGCTTGGGCTCTGCTATAAGGTGAATTCATGGTGTGTGTGTGTATGTGCACCATGCCTGTTCCTGTGGGTGTCCTGGGGCATGCCGTGCTCCCATCTCTCACCAACACCCGTGGGCAGGAGAAACGTGCAAATCCAAGAAAAACGTAAACTCTTCAGTCTCATTTGCCTATAGGTGTCTTCCCTGGAAGCCTGCCCGGCTTCTTGCCATGCTCCAGCAGTGTATGTTGATGGGTCCATGCGTTTTGGAAGAAATTTGGTGTAGTGTGGGAAGAGGGGGTGGGAAGCCTGGTCAGAGGCAATTAAACAAACACTTTCGACTTTTCCAGTGCCTTATGAGAAATGCTGTGGTGGCTGATAAAAGGGACTAAGCCCTTTACATGTTACGTGTGTGTGCAGTTGGTTGTTGGTGGTGTCTTTCATTGAGTCAGTTGCCCGTGCTATTAAACACTGGAGCTGGGGATAACCCATTTTGTGGGAGAAATACAAATTCTGACATCGATAGCATGCGTATTCGTGCTTCGTGGCTGCAACATTAATGATCTGCTATTGTATTTTGATTTTTTTCTTGTCCTTTTTTTTTTTCTCATTTTCTTTTGTTTTGTTTTGTTTAAGCACCCAGAAATCAAATATTAACCTGATTATGAATTCAGTGTTACACTCAAGGCGGGGAAGAGCTGCAGGTGGTGACAGACAACTGGCTCGTGTTTGATCTGGCAGTTTTCATCTATGCCACCATTTTATTCCTGCTGTGGGACTGCAACAAAATGGTGGCTCACTCGTTCTGAGCCTCGGTGATGAATCGGGTGTGTGAAATCCCAGCCCCCGTGTGCCAGGGACTGCACTCGCTTCGCAAAAGAGCGCGCTGAAAGATGTACCCTTGCTCGTATGAGATGTACAATAGGATCTCCTACTGGGGAGCAGGGAAGGAGCTACATTAATTCTTCTCATGGGACGAGGATTTAGGAATTTCATCGTTCAGTGGGTTTTTTTTCCCCCTCTCATGTTTTCTTTGGGTAAGGGAGGGAGATAATCTCCTCGGAGCATGTGTACAGGAATGCTTGCTGTGACGTCTCTAAGGCAGCCAAGTGCCAGGCATGGCTGCTTGTCTTCGAGCAGCCCCAGTGCTTCCTCTGTAGGCTCTGGGATGAGTTTTACTGGAGGGTTTTGCCTGGTAGAGGCTGGGTGCAGAGGGAGCCCAGCACCCCCAGGGTGTGCAACTGAGCCAGCCCTGGTCCTGGTGCTCTTCAGAGCAGCAACCCCTTGGAGCTGATCAGGACCTCACTTTGGGAAACCCTTTCCTAGCAGAGACTGCTGCAGCTCCTCTGCTGACCCAGCAGTGTCAGCCCTTCACTGGCCATTCCTGAAGTCCACAGAGAAAGCTGCAGCAAAGCATCCTTACCTGCCGTGGAAGAGATCTGATCAGTGCTGGTTTCTTTGGCTGGGCACATTGCTTTCTGCCTACCATGGATCTCCCAGGGTTATGCCAATCATCAACCTGGGATCTCCCAAGTGACCTCCAGGATGGATGCAGGGTGCTCAGTGTCCTATCCCATGAAGAGGTGATGCATGGCCAGTGCCTGAGCCAGCAGCTACCTTCTGGAGACGATGGGAAACACCTGCATTGCTTGTTAGAGAAATTACGCATAACTTCATTTCCCACCCTCTTGAGGGATGGCAGGCTAGAAAGTTAATTTCTGCCCTGGGGTGGGACAAGAATCCAGCGTGTCTTGCCCAAATTCTTCTGTAACAGTTGTTCTGGATGTGTTGTATGTGTTCATTTATACAGCAAATTGGATGGATTGTGGCATGGATTTATTGTCTTCCAGGCTTAGAAAGCACCCTCCACAACTCCGGGCTGACTGACATATTGGTAATCAATTGGTATTGCTTGTTCAATGGTAACTTAGAAAGGGATTTTTGTTCTGGGATGAACTTCAGAGCAAAAACTACTTCAACAAAACATTTTTTCGGTCTCAAGTTTTCTTCATCCTTCAGCCTCACAGTTGTGCTTAAAACTGTTGTGTATCGATAAGAGTTTCCTTCCACCCATAATTTACTCTCTCCTTCTGTTCCCTGCTGTAAACAAGCCATTAAAAATGTGTTTATGACATCACAGTTGGTGACCATGGAAATGACTTTGATGTTAGAAAGACAAATATAGCATCGTGATTTCACGGCAGGATCAAGGCTGGAGAAGACCCTTGTTCAAATGGCGGGTAATTAACAAAGGTGGTGGAGGGGAAGCTTGAAAAAACCTGAAGAGCCAATTCACTGAATATGATACATTTAAAAGTTTCCCTCAGTGTAGGGAGGCAAGGGGGAGGGAGGAAAACAAATCTCTTTCAAATGAAAAAACGTGGTGCTCCGAGTGTAGTATTTTAAATAACAGCCTATAGGATAAACACAAAATTAGGGATGAAAAGCTTCAGAATAAGAATTGAATACATGCAAAAAAAATCCAGCAGGCATCTGTCAAGCTGGTGTGGTCTGCACACAAATCGAGCTTGGAGCATCAGTGCCGAACTAGACCATGGCCAGCCTTCCTCTGGGTTACACCAGTTACAAAGCCCTGTGGGTCCTGAGTGCAAACTGATGGGTCCAGGACCTTTGTCCTGTAAAATCCACACCCCTTGCTGCGTTATCCTCCCCATCATAACTGCCAGCAGCCAACTCAAAGGACTTGTGGGAGCCAAGTCTTGCAGCAAAGCAAAAGTCTCTGGCTCCCAATTTTGCTACAGGCCTGAGTCATTATCAATACCTCGGGCTGATGCTCATGGTTAGGCTGCATCCATCATTTACGCAAACTTTTGAAAATAACCTGCACTTTTCACATACATTTTATTAAATTGTTAGCATTACATAACTCAGAGGCAGTGGGATCAAGTCTGCTGGGGAAGTATTAACAGAATCCTTTCTGGGCTCACTTTTTGAGCAGTTGTTCCAACACATGTAATTATGAATAAAATAGCCTCTAAAAAGACCTCCTCAGATTTAGGGGGTGATGAGAATAATAGGGTAGAGATTAAAAAAGATGGCTCTTCTCAGCTAATTGTTTTTAATAAAATGGTAAAAGTGAAGAAAACACCAGGAAACTATAATTAGGATGATAATGCTTTGTTCTACAGAAATATGTGCCCTGTTGCCTCTTCTCTTACAGAGCAACAAAGGGAATGAAGTGGAAGGGAAGGGGAAAGCGGGGATGAATGGGGGCTGTTAAATACTGGACTGGAAAGGTCAATAATCTCGCCTGGAAGGTAAAGCCAAAGCAAAACCTACAGCAGGGCTGCCCTGAGCCTGTGCTCGCTGTGCCATATCCCAGAAATGCAGCTTTCAGCTGCTGCTCGGGGTTTCCCAGCTGCTGCTGTTGTTGAAGCCCGTGCTGCCTCCTGAGGCAGGAGACCTGTGAGTTTTGTGGCTTTTTATGCTCTTCACATCCAATTTTTCTCTCTGCTGAAGACTCAGCCCAGTGGGTGGGGAGGAGGGTGCAGCCACGGTGCCGTCTCTCCTGGCTCTGTGTGACATTGTGCCCTCTCCATCCCCTCACCCCCAAACATTCCTGGTCCTTTTACCACAGAGCTGTGGCAACTGCTTATAACAATTAGCATGTGCACCCAAATTAGCTGTTTTCTAGGCTTTGGGCAATGTGCAGACAGACTGGGCTGGCTGGAGACTAGTTCAGTGACACTTTGTGCTCCCCAGATCCTAAGGGATTTGGCACTTTGTGAGACTTTTTGGTGTGTGATTCCCTTCGAAGACCACCACGAAAGGGTTCAGCCTCTGTAGCAGACACTGGTGTTTGGACTTCGCTCTTTTTATGGAGATTTTGGGCTGGTCAGGTCAGAGTGTTGGTGGCACGTGTTCACAGGCGTGTTTTCATGGCTGCTTTTTGCTTTTGGCAAATGTGTTTGTGAACAAAAACTGATCCACGTGCAGGCACCAAGGAGGTTCTTCCAGACTACTGTTTTGCAGCATTAACCCTTCTTCAATCCCTGCACACTGTGCTTTGGGGTCTGAAACCCGTGAGTTTGGGCAGGTAGCAAAGGATGCTCTTGCAATGCGGAACGTGGGTCCTGGGCAGAGCCACAGCCTTGCTCCAGGCTGCTGGGTGACACAATCCTCTTTTCCCCACTCTGAGCTGGCAGCAAACCCTGCTGCAGAGACTGGCAATCCCCATAACACGTGTCTGCTTGCAGTGCTCACCTGTTGGATGAAGGCTGAAGTGTTAATTTTTTTTTATTATTATTTTATTTTTAAGCAGCGTAAAATGCATGAGGGATTAAAAACTGAGTTACAGGAGGGGAAAGGAAAGCTTTAAAAATATCTGGAGTTTCTTTTGTTATGCTCATGTCCAGTGCCCAAGTAACACATCAGAGAGGGGAAGCATTTCTTGTCCAGCAGCCCCCACTGCTTCTCCTGTCGTGAAACAGAAAAGATCAAATTTTACATCTATGAAAACAGCGAGGTGAATCAGAAAATAGCATCTTACCCAAAAGGAGAAAGAACGAATCCTTTCAGTCTCATGCAAAGAAGCAAGAAAGATCACAAACTCAGAGCATTTTAGAATACTCCCGGGTCACATTTAGCAGCTGGCACAGAGCAGCAGGGAAGTGCACAGTGTAGTTACTGCGTATTTTGAGCACTTTATTTTGTTTGTTTTGTTTCTATTCTTCCAGACTGCAGATAGAAAACGATGTAGGTTTGCCTCGTGGGAGAGAAAGAAAACCTCTGTTGCGGGATTGCAGCAATGCACCTGAGCAGCCAGTGTGCCCTCTGCCAATTTCTCCACTAAGCCATATCAGTGCATCAAGCTTTCCATCCTCAGCCAGGAAAGCAGTCGTGATTTCAGATATATTGTCTGAACACACCAGTCAGAGGACGGGCAGAGACCACCAACGCTCTGCCTCCAAACAGGCTTTTTTCAAAGGGAAAAATGGTGGATTCTCACCACGGTGATTATAGGGGATTATTCTAGGATTCTCAGAAGTATCTGAAAACCAATCTTTCTAAGTTATTTCTGAATAGCTATTGAATGGATAATTTCCATACCCATTATCAAAATGATGTGCTGGTGGTGAAATTTAGCTGTATTGTATTTGATCAGTAATTGGTGAAATGTTTTCCTAGGGTTAAAAGTAGTGTCGGCAACAGCTCTGTGTAGGGATTTACAAGGTGTTTAGATATATTTTTATGTATTCTGTTGCTTTATGCTACTCAAATGCTTTGATGGTGTGGAGAAAGCTAACGGGATTTATCTGAGTATTTAAAGACGAGCTGAAAAGACTTTTACCTTCCAAGACCCAAGTTCAGAGTTGCATCGTTTCTGTTAGCTGCTGGTGACCCAACCAACATTTAAAACAACACACGATGCTGAAGTCTTGGCAATTAATGGCTTGCAGGTCTGGAGAATAGGGCAGGCTCAAAAGAAATCAATGGAAATGCACTAGAGCAATTACCAAAGAAAACATCAATGATAATACTGAAAACTTTCCTTAGTTCTGTCTGCTTCTTTCTGCTTATGGCAGTAAAAATTAAGATGACACTGTATCTTTGAGTTCCTCTCAGATTGTACAAAATCGGAATTTGAGAAAATGTCCCCCAATTTTTCCACTAAATCGAAGAGAAGATTAAGGCTGAGAGAGAGTAAAAATGGAGGTTTGGAAGGGAGAAACGCCCCACAAGTTTACAGCTACAGGTATATCAATATTCAAATATTCCATAAAAATCTCCCTGATGGGAATTCATCTCAGGGAATGTCCAAGTTTTTGCTGAAGACCATCTGCAGATGCAGGTTTATAAACCCAGTCTGGGGCAAAATGTTAAGGAGAGGTTTGGAGCTGTCCTTCCTTTCTGAGCAATGAGGCAACCTAATCCTTTCAGAAATACACAAATAACAATGAAGAAAAATACTTTATTGTTGTTTGATATAATGCATAGCAGCTGGAGCCAATGCAAGCTATGAGGTCAGACGTCACAGATCAATGCATGTAGCTTCCCTAACTTATCACCAGGGTAGATGATGTAAATAAAGCTTTGTGTTAACCAGATAGTGATTTTAAAGAAAAAGCTTGATAGCAACACTTCATTATTGTGCATTTGAGGTAAATTTGTTTAGGTTCAAAACACTACACCTGCAGACTATTTGTCTTCCTATTTTGAAGTGTGTTTAATGTTTACATTTACAGTAGAAAACCATACCAATTTCCCCTTTGGTGGCTCTTCTGTATGGCTCTGCTTGCTTTCACCCAGGGGGTGGGGATTGCTATGGAGAGCCCCATGCTTGGGCTCACACATTTGGCACCAGCAGAAAAAAGCTGGGAAGGAGAGAAAAAAATTGCAGCACATCCATCTTGGATGCCTTGGGACACGTCTAGCTGAGGGAGCTGCCAGGGGAAGCCATTTCCATGTGCTCTCCTTGTCAGGAGAGCAAACAGGCTGAGAAAGTTGGATGCGCACAGTGAGTGGAAGCTGACCCAGGCAGCCTTGATTTACATAGTGCACACTTGGGACCTGCTCATTACCACAACATCCCCCTAATCATCACCTCTGCATGATGGGCACATGGATGTGAATGTGCCCCGGGATCCCCAGTGCTTCATTTTCCTAGCAGCCTCCAGCTCTTTTGCAGTCCTTGTGATATGACAGATGCATGTATCATTGAAAGCAGGTCTTGCATGGCATTACACAATGTAAATCAATAATGTGAAAATACAGCCGTTAACACAATGTACAGTTTTGCCTATTACTACAATGCCCTGCTTGTTCCAAAAGAAAGCAATTTTATGCTCCACTGAAGCATGGTTTGCTTCGCCTTCAACTAGCGGCAAATGCCAGATACTGCAAAACGTAAGCGTTACGCAAGCAATGTCCTGGATTTATTTATATGTATCCATGCAAGGACTAATTTCCTCAAGGACTGGGGCTGGATTGTAGCACTGGGACAGAGTCCCTGGGAAAGAGGGGCTGAACTGCTCTGACCCTGCCCTGCTGCCTCCTCCAGCACCCAGGCCCTCACCCAGCAGAGCCACACAGCCCTGTGCGACCCATTGCATCCCGTTGGATGAGATGTGTGGAAACTGTAGCATGAAGCCCCTCACCCTGCTCCTGCTGTCTTCAGATCAGGCAGAAGTTAGTTCCTCAGGGCACAAAAGGAAGAGCTGTAATTATAAAATGAGATCTGCTCAGCTTGTGTGGGTAGGAAGAAAGAGGAAAGGTGTTGCTGCTTGAAGGCAACCCCTCCTCGCCCCCTCTGATGGCAGAAGTTGCTCAAAGTTCACTTCTGAGCAAAGAGGATGTGTAGACTTGATGCAGAAGTTGCGCAGAAACAAAGATAGGAGAAAAAATGTGGTTTTGAGGTGGAAAAGCCATAATTTCTGAGTTTGCCAGCTCAGCATGGAGGCACTGGTGCTGGATCTCTGTCTGTGCCTCTGAGGCTGGGCAGCGGCCCCCAGCTCCCACCCTCTGTCCCACAGCATGGCGTGGGTCTGGCTCAAAAATGAGCGTAATTGTTATCTGGGGGACTGCTCGTGTTCTTGTGTGACGCTGTGCTGCTGCTCAGGGGGGTCTGGCCAGCACCAGGGGTTTGTCCCTGGGTCCTTCTGAACCTGTTGGGTTTGGGTCCATGATGTGAACTTCTCCCCCTCTCTTATGGGCTCTCATTCATGGAGAAGAGGAAACAATCCCGTCAGTTTTATTATTTCTATTATACAGCCTAGATTAATTTTGATTTTCCTTTGACTCCTTTGTTGTGTTTATTTCAAGGGATTTCTGTCACCTCCCTTCTATGCTTCAATGTGTCTGGGAAATATCTGTCAGGAGTGATTGCGTATGACTTGAAGAAAGTGCAATTTTTAAGACTTGAATTCACTTTAAAATCCCCACTGCTTCCTATTCTTTTTTCTTTTTCTTTTTCTTTTTTTTTCTCCAAATTAATGCATCTCTGAGCTGAAGCTCCCACAGCTGACAGCGCTGTGTATGTTATTAGAAATTACTGCCACAAGACCTTTCCAGCACCAGGTTCCTCTCTCTTCCAGTTCTTGCTATGAATACGAGATTTGCAGGGAGTTGTCATGTGCTGATATTTGCATTACGGCCTGAGATGCTCTGAATATGTGACTTCGGGGAGCTGAAGGAGAACTGCAGAGGAAATCCAACATCCTCTGGAGAAAATTCCCCAAAGCCATAGACAAATATTTTCAAATGTGGCATTCAGCCTCTCTGGCAATTCCCTTTAAATATGTTATTGCCACAGACAGACAGACAGACAGACACATGCGGTTGACATTAGCATGTAGCTTCTGCTGTCACCCGCAGACGGGCTGCGTGGATGGAATGATGATGCTCTTGGCCTGACTTTGGGGAGTTTCACATATTAGACAGTACTAAAAGAATTTTTAATTGGACTCGTTTTACTTTTTTTTTTTTTTTTATCAGAAATGAGACAATGCACATGAACCCCTGTGGTTACTGTAGTCTCAATCAGCTGCCAAACAATATTGTAGAAGTTACGATTGGATTAATGAAACGCTTGTAACAAAATTAAGATTGTGAGGAAATTATCCTATTAGGGGCTTTAATTTAAACTAGTGGGACAAAATTAGTCCTAAGTTAGAGAAAACAACTAATTGTCTAGATACCGCTTGGTTGATAGATGCACGAGCAGGATCCTGCTTCCAGGGTGTCACTCTGCTGTTTGTAAGGATTTTGAAGGAAAATACATCCTCACCCCCTGTTCCACCCCCTTTTGTGCTCTCCATAGACGTTGTGGGCTGTCAGGTCCTGCTGAGCCCTGGAGGTGCAGAGGAAGGGATGGTCTGGGGTGGCCCGGGGCTTCCTTGGAATCCTGAGCACTCTGCTGGGGTGATCTAGCACCAACACGGCTTCCACCACCGGGACACTCGGATGAGGTGAGGTCTCACCTCTTCCCATGGCATCGTGTCCCACCCAGTGCCTCTCCTCAGTGCTGGTGATGGACTGGCCTAGGCCATGTTCTACATGAGCATGGGATTAACACCCCGGGCTGTGCTTTTGGGAACTGGCAGAGTTCTGGTCCCTTCCCTTGGCATGGTTTTGGGGAATGCCAGTAGGACAGGGTGAGTATTTCAGGCCCCAGTTGTGTCTGGGGGGAATGAATGGGATGGAGGGCGGAGGAGGGCAGCCTTGTCAGGTCTGTAAGGGGATCCCCTCTCTGGTGCTGATTATCTGCAAAGCTGAACTACATGGAGACAGGACTTGTGGTGTCAGTAAAGGCTATCAGAAAGCAAACACTAATCCCTGTGTACATGGTAGATGCTGTTCACAGTCAGGCTGGGGTTTCCCTTTGTTTCCAAGACCCCCTTGGATCCTCCCGTGGCAGCCCAGCTGCCCCCAGCATTTCGAACTGTGCTACCATCGGCCCGAGGACAAGGCTCAGTTTCCTCCAGAAATCTCGCCATTTAGGAAAACATTTCCATTGCTTGCGTCTGTTCTTGGCCCTCAAGTGGCAAATCCCAGGCAAATAAAACTGTATTTAAAGCAATAAATTCACTGCCTTTCCTCTGAGGCTTTATTTTCTCATTTAGTGACCTCTTGTTCCCCATGTCTTTGACACTTCTCCGATGTGCATTAAGCAAATATGCAATCATCCTTTCACTCTCTATCTTTGCTTTCATTATGATTTTTTACACTTCATTACATTTCCCTCTATAATTGCAACTCTTTATTGTACCAAAGTTTTATGGCTCTTTCCTCTCTTCTCTCACTTCTTGTGTTTCTTTGTTATTCACGTTAGCTTTTCTTGACACTGTGTTCCTAGTACATTTTCTAGATGTCAAGCAAACTCTTAGGCCTAAACTCATTTATCTTTGAACACTTTCCATTTCCACTTCAGTGCCCTACCCCAATGAATTCCATCCAGAACTTCCTTTTCTTCTAAAATTGGCTGTGCTGCTTTTATTCAGTGTTCTTCCCTTTTTAGGCCTAATTATAAATCCGATTGTTAGCCCCTGAATGCTTCCACGAGCTCCATTCATTTTCGAGCGCGGTTCTGCCATAACTGCCGGGGGAAGTTGCGTGACTGCCCTTTCAAAATCCTAAGATGATCTATAGGAGAAAGAGAGATGTTATTTCTAACTTAAATTAAACCCTCATGCAAGATCGGGCTATTAGTCCCTGCGGGTTGCTCGCTTGTCCCCACGTTTAGTTGCCTTAGGAAGGGGAAGGATGCTCAGTTCTGGGGTTGATCCCAGCCCTGATGGAGCGGAGTGCAGGGATCTGTTGAAATCCCATTGCCAAAGCAGCTCAACGTGGCACATGGCCCATTCTCAGGAGCACACAAACGACCACTTTCCTTAGGAATTTCTACCAGCTGCTTGAATAACTGCGTGTTAACCCTCTGCCTGGGCGTCGCTGAGCTGGTTTGGTTGAAATTCAGCTTGGTGGCTGTGAAGAGAATGGTTCTGGGTCGTGGGGGCTGTGTGGGGAACCCCCCCTAAATGACATGATTTGAAATTTGTTCTCCAGATAAAGGCAATGTTCTCCTTTTGGTATGTTCAGGAGGCTTTGGTAGCTTTGTCTGGGCTGAATATTCTCAGGGAGAGAACAGTCAGGGCTGAGAGCATGGTCTGAAATAGAGAACAAATAGGAACGTGATGCTCTTCTTGTGCAAACGCTGGCAGATTTGCTGAGCTCTCAAAGAGGCGATGCAGCACTCCTGTTCCTCCTCCAAAATTGCCCTTGGAGGGATGTGATGCCAAAGAGAATTGCTCTTGTCCACTTATTTACTGATTCAACCTGATTTCTTCCTACTCTTGGAGTGTCTGAAAAAAACAGGAGTAATGTGATGACAAAGTTCATCGTTTGCTCTGAGTCGAGGAGGAGAATGTCAGTGACCATGCACACCTGGGGCACCGTCTCCCCGGCCAGCACGCGCTGCTCTGCTCTGCTCTCCAGGCATCACCTGCTCTCGAAAGCTCCCTGCTTCCTGCTCTGACTCCCCATGACCTTTCAGACCGCTGCTCACGCAATGTCAGCAGCCCTGAATGATACAGGGTGCTGGTCCTGCAGGAATGAGAGCAGTAGCAGTGCACCCTGAAGTGCATGCATACGTGTGGCTGTGCACAGTGCATGGGCATGTCACTGAGCATCGGTGATTTCGAGTCCTGCCCCTGCCACAGGATCGCTGATAGGCATGGAAACTCAAATGCACTGCAATGTTTTGGCTATTTTTAATGAACTTTCTTAAGTGAAGCTACTTGAAATGGTGGGATCCACTGTGAATTGATTGTTTTTGATGTGGCAGCTGTCTGCAGGGGATGCAGGGAAACGTGGGGGTGTTTTTGCTTCCATCTGAAACGTTTATCCCAGTTCTGAAAACCATTAGTTGTTTGCAGTCTTTAGCATTTTCCTATGTGTGGTCGCAGTGTTTTGTCTCCTTCTAAAATATCTGACAGATAGGGATAGAGAGACGTCTTACAGCAACTTCTCTGTATCAGACCAGTCAAAGGAGGTGACCTGAAAAAAGCAGCTATCGTATAATGTATCTTGTAAATAAATACATCTCACAATTCTGCTAAGTATCTACAGTCAGCAGTATATGCTGGATGGCTATGACTGGATTATTATAGTCTGTCATTTCAGTATGAATTCAGACACTATTTTAAGTGGGTATTATTTAATAGGCTGGAAGAAGCCTTTGGAGCTGTTATTATCTCTCATGAAAATGTGCGTTAAAGCAATTTGAGCAGGCATATCATCTTCCTGGTATGGCTCCGTGGAATGGCTGAGGGCTTGGGGCCACTCCACAGCCCCCCACCCTCTGGGATGGGGACACTGCTGGTGGGAGGTGTGCGGACCCCAAAGCTGGTAAGCAGAGCACATTGGTTCGAGGGCAGCAGTGAGGACCAGCCAGGGTACTGCTGTGCCATGGCCACGTGGCTGAGGATGCAAAGCAAGCAGCTCTGCTTGGCAGGATGAAGTTTAACACAAGCCTTGAACTTTAGAGATGTCTTCGCCAAGTCTGCGTGGGTTGACTTCATCGATCACTGCACTGCAGCCACAGCTGAGAGGTACAGCCATGAGTAAGGATGAAATCCCACCCAGCACAGAAGCTGTTTGGTGGGGATGCTGCTGTAAGAGACCCGTATGGGAGCACAGGATCTTCTGAACATGGTCTGAAATCACCATGTGAGTAAGTTGCATCCACATTGGTTTCCCATCCCTTGCTGCAGACTTGCAAGCAGGGAGCGCTCCCCAGCTGCCTCCTGATATTGTTATTTTTTTTTTATTCAGCTCAATAAAAGTCTGTGATTCATTAAGTGCTTGTCATGTTTTGATACGTGGATCAGGAACTGATCAATAGCCAGCCAAATTTAATAAAAAGGAGCTCCATTCTTGGGAAATGAGCTTGTTACCATGCCAACTATCGATCTCTCCTGACAGGCTGCTGTAAGTTGCAAAATGGGGTCCTGATGGGTAGGTCGGTCTCCCTGCCTGCCTGCCAGGAACCGTGCCTACTGCAGCCTCTCAATTTCAAAGACTTTGGAGACAACCCTATTTTGTAATGCTACATCTATGTAATTCTTTGGCAGAGGTTCTAGATTGCCTGGAGCTAGCGGAAATCATCCAAAGGCTGCATTTTTATTACTGGCTGTAAGGTGGTGGAAATATAATGCAGAGCAGAGCTCTAGAAGTGCACTGGAGGCTCTTAGGGTATGGGCCTGCGGCTGCCTTGCTGGCATGGGACGTGCCAGCAATCGCCTGGTCCCTGCCATCGCCTGGTCCCTGCCTGCCACCAACACCATAGTGTTGTTCTACTTTGTGTCAGTGACTCAGCACATGTGTGTCCAACCTTTTGGCTTGCCTGGGCTGCATTGAGTGAAGAGGGATTGTCTTGGGCCACATATAAAATATATAATATAGTTAATGTATGTAACTAAAAAAACTATTTTTTTTAACATTTTTCTATTAAAACATACAAAAGAGCAAAAAACCCCATAAAATTAGCGGGATATTTGACCTTGTTTTTGTGAAACTGATGCATCAGTTTGGTTTGATGGAAGTGGCTGCAATTCTCAGTGCGTTCTCAAGGTGTTTGTCTGAATTTTTTGATGACATTTTACTCTTCCTGTGCTACATTATTGAAAATAGTTGATCACACATGTACGTACTGCCAAAAAGTGATGGTGTGAATAGGGCGTGATAGTGAAGTGAAGGATATTTTTGGTAAGATAGGGCTTATAACAGCCCAGTAGAGAGACATAATCAGATTTTTCTTTGAGTTGAATGTCTGATTCCAACTCTGTACATTCCATTTGAAGATTTGCAGGTAATGTATTTATGTTGACTGAAATTGGAGACACAAATGTGCCAAAAAATTGACCATATTTTTTCAGCAATCTTGAAACCTTGTCTCAAATTTCTTTACCAAAATGGAAAGGAGAGCTGTGTATTTTTCACTATGCACAGGACTGTGTTTAGCCAATGTATCAAGATGTGTAAAATTATTTGCATAACTTGAATTAGCACTGCACTGTGTAGTGCACTGACCCTTGTCCTGGCTTCAGCTCTGACAGTGTTAAGGAGCTCACTGATGTTTGGTTGTTTCCGCACATCTGGGGCCGGGCTGCCTGGCTCTGCATGCCAGCATGGCTATGCCAAATAACACATCCCCAAAAACACATCCCCAACGTTTCGATCTGCCTGATCCATTTGCAACGTTCCTAGGTTTTTAATTGCACTTTGTTCTCCTTTTATTTCTCAGAAAGAAGGCAGACACAGCTGTCTGCTGCCAGCCCAATAGTGGCCCACATCCTTCCCTGGAACAGTGGCTTAAGGCTGGTGTTGGGGGTTTTAAGAACGGATGGTGAAAGGCATGTTGGTTTCAAGAGCTTTATAGGCTTAGAAAATCCAATTCTGTGCTCTGTACAGTCACTGAGGCTCCCCTAGAAGAGGTTATCCAGTAAAAGTGACACAAAGGCAGAATTTGATAGGAAAGGATATGAAGACCTCACTGACAGTCACTTGGGGAGGGGGAGGGCGGTGTAATTCAGTCATGGCTTTACCAGATTAAGTGCTGTAAAACTTATCTTGATCTGATGTTGAAATTAGCTCTACTTTGAGCGAGGATGGAACCCAAGACCTCCAGAGATCCCTTGCGACTGACGTTTTTCCATGATTTCATCTCAGCAACTTGATGCAAGGTCTAACATCGAAATGAATATGCAGCTTGTGTTCCTGGGTGTTCAGACCTGCGGGGGAACAAAGAGCTGGCATCAAACACTGTGTATTTCTGAGAGCTACTGGTACATGAGATGCTGGAGCAGCCCTTGTCCCGTGGCTCTGTGAAACCGAGATTCCTGATCAGTGCTATTTGCTGGAGTTGTGGCACTGCCTGCCCTGGTTCCTGCTCCCAGTATCCCTGCTCCTTGGGCTGAGCTCATCTCAAACTGGAGGTGCTCAAGAAACATGGAGATATGGTCCTTAGGGACATGGCTCAGTGGGCAATATTGGTGGGAGATGGATGGTTGGACTGGATGATCTTAGAGGTCTTTTCCAACCTTAATGATTCTATGATTCTGTGGTTCAAACACTCCACATTGAGTTCCTCTCTTTTGAAGATTTTGCTCTAGCAGAAATCAGCAGATGTTTCCATAGGGTTCATTACCACAAAAGGTCCGTGGTTCATTACCACAAAAGGACCGTGGACAGGTCCTTTTGATACGTGGCAAAGAGGGGTGAAAGTCTTCACTGAGGTTTCATAGCCCCCAGCCCCTCTGTCTCTGCAGTGTTTTACCCAGGACTGGCGTGGCAGTGTGTGCTGAGCAGGGATGGGGCAGAGCAGCTCCTGCCATTAAACATATGTGTGCCCAACACAGCCTAACATTAAACTCTTCCTAATATCCCGTGGAAGTTGTTTAGGGGAATGCTGGTGCAGAGCCCTGCCCGATTTTCAAGCCCTAACAGCTGCATGTTGTGTTTGCTGTTGCAGTTTGCATTGCAGCATGGAGCTGGCAGACCAGCGAGCTTGGCCGTGTCCGACAGCGGTGCAACGAGCACGAGAGAGGAGGCCCCTCCGAAACCCGTGGGAGGATGAGGATGAGGACGGTGGCCCTGTTTGCAGAATTGCAGCTCCTGGGCACGCAGCCCCAGCCTGGCTCTCACATCTGGAGCAGAGCACACACAGCAGCCCGGCAGGTTTGGGCAATAACTGACCTGGAAAATATCTCTTGCTTAGGAGAGAAATCTGCCAAAATGAAAGGGAAGGACAGGAATCGATATGAACCAGTGTGAGGGGGCAGGCACCGAGCCCAGGGCTGCCAGCAGCTGTGTTTCCCTCATCCTCAGCTGTATTTTCCCCGAGGAGCTCGCTTGGCAGTTTTTAAGATTCCTCATCAGCCTTCCACCCCATCGTGATTTGGCTGGAAGTTGGGCCGGGTGCGTGCTATCTGCAGGGGCTGGTGGCGTGCCGCCCCTCCCTGCTGCATGCAGCAGTGCACAGAGCTATGCTGCGGGCACAGCACGTCTGCTTCGGCTGTGTGAAATTATCACAGAGTTCTTTCTGTAGGAGAAAAATTTAATTTTGCTCTAAATTCCACTATAACCAAACCGATCTCCGTTTATATCCCGGGTAATAAATCAGAGCAACGTGAAGTCTCGTGCACAGAACTGAAGCGGTTTCTTAAAGCAAATTTGGCAGGAAATAAGTCATCATCCTGAAAAGCCAGTTTGCTCTCATACGCAGTGCTCCATCAACTCTTTCCTAAAATCTGTGAACAGGCACGAAAAGTCATTATGCTGAAAAATAGAGAGGGGTCTCCGAGTCCTGGCAATGCTCGGTGGGACAGACCGCACGGTTCTGCTATCAAAATAACACAGAACACGGTCGGAGGAATCGCCCCATGAGTTCTCCTCGACTCCTGGGTTTGCAGTGCACAGTACTCAAATATCACAAGGGCCATTAGTTTGGCTTCTTATAAAAATAAGGTCATGCTGGCATCACATCTTCCCTCTGTGCTTTTCCTCTTTCTTCTTCCCTCCTCAGCTAATGTTGTTATTTTTTCTTAGGATTTTTTTTCAGCCTTTCTTCCTAGTTTCCATTTCTATCGTGCAAACATGCCATGGCAAAGCGATGTAAGCAATGCATAATATATTTGCAGTAATGTATGATTCATTTACCAGCTTCCATAATTAATGGGGATGTGTTTTACATACACAGAACTTCCTGCCTGCATTTTATGATGTGAACACTCTTCAAAATCTAATAAAATGTAATCCATTAAAAACAATAGTACTTTTCCTGTTAGGAGATTTGCGTGCAGTTTTGCAGCAGCCACAGCAAGAACTCAGTGCTGAGTTTTCCCTCTAAACACTGATTTTATGCTGCTATTTAATGCAGCTCCTAACTCAGAAGGCAGGAATTATGTGAAGGATCCACGTCACGATACCGCTGTTGCTCTGGGTATCATCTTGCTTTCATACCTTGACATCTTTCCAACCCAAATAATTTTTCTATCTGCTGTCCGGAGTTCAGCAACAAATATGACATTATGAGGAATTTCCATTGGGGAGAAAAAAAAAAAAAAAAACTTGTAAGAACTGTGCAGCAGCAGCTGTAAGATATCAGCTCAATAACGGCGGCATTTCCACCTCCCCAAGCCGTGTCCTTGGCTGGGGGCACACACAGCCCCTGGCCCTTTCTGCAGGGGTGTTTGTGTCTTTTTGCCATCGGTACCAACGGGGCTCAGGAACTGTGCAAGAGCTCAGGCCATGCACTATATTTATGCACGTTATTATATAGGTCCTTGTGCATTATTCTGTTCCTTGGGTGATTTGGAAAGCCCAAATTACTTTGTACCTCGCAGAGAATCCAAGTTACCCACTGGAGCTTTGTTTCTGAATGCATTGTTTCAGGCCAACAGATTTGGAAGCTCCTGTTTTCCTGTGTTTGCACTAAAAACGTGGAAAATAAATCCCAGCAACACAGCCTGCCCAACTCATGCATCAGCACCTGCCTGGGGAGCACGACCATGGCTGTCAGCAGGTGAGGAGCTTCTCCAGCTCCAGTGAGTGAAGCAGGAGCTTTGTTTTTGGAGTGGGCTTCGCAGTGTGTCACAGGGAAACACAGCATGGCTGGGGGCTGGGCGCTGGGGCACCCCGTTGGTGTGACTCGTGGCTGCAGACAGAGCTGAGCATTCCTTGTGTTTTCTGGCTCTGATAGCAGGGATGGGTATTCTCTCCCTTGTATTCAAGGAGGCTCGTTTCAGTGTTGTGTCTACTTGAGTATTTACGGCTAGAGATCATCCTGTATTTTTCCCAGATTA
The DNA here is from genome assembly GCA_013396635.1 of Penelope pileata. Lineage (NCBI taxonomy): Eukaryota > Metazoa > Chordata > Aves > Galliformes > Cracidae > Penelope > Penelope pileata. The sequence continues at coordinate 1,445,532 of WBMW01004220.1, forward strand.
TGGATTTGGTTTCTGTGCTTATTTCTGCCTTTACTCACTCTCTCTCTCTTTTTTTTTTTTTTTAAACAGTTGTTAAATTCATTATTTAGAGGGGAAAACCCATATGAACATCTCTGTGCTGTACTAAGGCTCAAGAAAAACAGAGAAGCTGAGCGAGAATGAAGCAGAGGAGCCGTCCTGAAACACCAATATTTGAAAACTGTTTTAAGTGCATTTCTTTAATATTGGAGACCCGGCAGTGACTTCTGCCTGTGGCAGGCAGTGCTGAGATTTCCCAGCACGTGCAGCTGCACCCAGCTCAGTGCAGACCCAGCAGGTGCTTCTAGCAGGGTGTCCCCTCTCCTTAAGCCCAGGGAGCAATGGGGCTGCTGCCCTGGGCTGTCCCAGCAGAGCCCTGGTGCTGTGCCTGGGCAGAGATGCGTGATGGGGGCTGCATGCAGGCTGGGATGGGGCACAGGAGCGAGCTTGGGGTGAAGTGCTGCCCCCCAGCCCATGTCAGGGCCTCCCATCTCCTAAGGAGGTGAGAGGGACACATGCCTACCTAGGTGCCCCCTGTCCCCAACGCTGGCCTCCAGCCAGGGGAGTCTCTGCCCTCCAGCCACCTCTGCACAGTGGGGTCCCCTGCTGTCCCCCAGGTGGCACCAGCTCCAAGGCTGTCACCTGGCTGAAGGGGCAGAAGCCCCTTTGAAGGACACTTGGGGAGGGAGGAACAGCGCAGCCCTGCTCAGTGGGAGCCCCCGAGAACACAATGTTGGGGGCACTGCGTGGTCCCCCTGCATGGCCGGGAGGGCCTGGCCCCACTTGGAGCATCACTTTTAGGGACAGTCAATGGGATTTTTCCAAAAATGTTTTTTTTGGGAGGGGGGAGAGGGAGGGAAAACGGGGCAAGTTCTTCACCTGGAAGATTTTTAATTCCTCCTCCGAGGAGCTCCGGGGCTGGGTGCTGCCGGGCAGGCTGTGCCCCGGCCCCGCGGGGGCGCGCCTTGCGCTGGGGCTGGCTCGGGGGCGCGCAGGGCTCCCCGCGGGCGCGCGGCGCGTGTGCCCGAGCGGCTCTGCCCGCGGGAGAGATGGGGCAGCACGGGCGGCTGCCGGCACCCACAGTGCCGGGGGTTTTGAGGGTACAAACCGTATTTCTGTATGATTATACCTAAATCTAATTTTCCCCCTGCACCAACAAGCTGCTGCTTCGTTGGCACCTTTCGTTCTCGACGTTTCAGGGCGTGCTGCGATACAGCATCGTGCGCGTTAAACGGGAAGTCACGCAGGACTGGAACCAAATGCCCGCACCCGTTCTGCTTTTAAGGGAAACGATAAAATCACACCGTGAGTCTCGGTCCGGCCGGCTTCGCCCAAGGACCATGGGGAGAAGTCAACGTCCGGGGAAAATTTGCAACCACCTCCTGCAAACGAAGGATGGGAAATCTTAGGAGATAAAGCAACGGGGCAAAAGGGAGGAGGAAACACGTCTGTACGTCGGTAGAGCACCGGGAGCCTTAGTGCCCGGATCGCCTTGGGAGGCGGAGGGCATCGGGGGTGCCCGTCCCTCCCGCTTCCCCTCCCGGCGTTGGGGCACAGCGGGGCGGCCCGGCACAGCCGTGTCCCCGACGTTTGCACCTGCGGGGAGAGCCCGAGCCCGGCGGTGCGGGTGTGCGTGGGGCTGAGCGGAGAAACACGGAATGTTCCTGGACGTGCGCGTTGCCAGAGGTTTGCACAGTTTGTCTGAAAGCCCCCAGAGTTAGAGGCGGAGGAGAGGGAGGGGGATTTTAATAAAAACCATTTGCCGCTTGTCTTCAATTAGAGTGCAGACATTTAGCGAAAAGAAAAAAAAAACTCCATTTGTTTTTTTTTCCCTCGCTTACGGTCGGGCTCGGGAGGTGAACGCCGCTTACGTGCAACGATTTCAGGGCACGGAGTGAAAACGAGAAAGCAAATTCAGGCGCCGGCGGCACCGTTCGTGGCGGCTCCCCCCCACCCCGGGACCCGGGGCCGGCCCCCCCCCCCCC
>WBMW01004221.1:5714-48805 GCA_013396635.1 Penelope pileata
TTTTTTTAAGCCAGTGAATGGCAACCATTTCCCCTGCAAAACTCCAGTAATTTTCTTCTGAGTCACAGTAAGAATTACCTCTTGGAGCTCAGCCCAAGAGGTTCTGCCAACATTAAGGGCTCTGCCCAATGAAAAGGTGGATTTTAGGTGTTTCAAAGGTGAATTTTACTCTTTTGATTAACGTTTACATCCTGCAGCTAGCAAACTACTTGTATATGCATGCCCTTGCACACCAGAATCATGATATTAAGTTTATGATGGAAACTTCCTAGTTCTATGAAGAGTAAGAATTTTGCCAAACGTACGTTTTGTGATGCCACTTAAGCAAAAGACAAGAGGCACAGGTATAAAAAAATTAGTTGATCACTGCAGAAATAATAATCAAAAATATTTCCTGCAAGATAAACAAAACTTACATATGAACAAACTGCATACAAATGCACTTGGGACTTTATTGTTTGTAGGTCTTAATAGATAGTAATTAATGTTTAGTGTTTTCAGTTTTATGTCAGAACAACAGCAACAAAAAATGGACAAAGCTATCATACACCTACCAAAAAGAAATGCAAAGCACATAATGAATGCCTGATGCTCAATATGAACAGTCATCTTTTTCTTAAAGTGTCAATTTTAAATACTTTCAATGACATCAGTAGTAGTAAGTAAACTAAATGAATGACAACAAATCACCTGACTAGAAATCAAAGTAAAGCCTGATTTTGTCTTTGCTGATTGTGCTTAAATTACAGTGTTTTGAATATGGCATCTATGGTGCACTAGCTTTTACAAGTTTAATGAAGAGGTTATAAATATTTTGAAACTGCTTTTCAAAATGCTATGTAACTCTCTTATTCATTTTTCTTTTTAATTTTCCATATAAAAGAAACTCATGGGAATGGGAATTTTTAAATGTATTGAATGTATCCCATAGTCATAGTTTTAGGGAATGCAATGCTGGATTTACTGTTACGACAGGTCGGGGCGGGGAGGGGGCAGCTGAAATTTAATTCATCTGAAATGTAACTTTCAAAAACAGTGATATTCTAGAAAAATGGATTGGAATGAACTTAGAGAGACCATTTTGTCCAACCCTTCCCCAGAGCATGAGATCAGCTGTACTTGAACCATTCCTTGAATATTTTTATTTAATTAGTTCTTAGGAAGAGAAAAGAACAAAACACCTCTAAGTGACATAAGTTCACAGTTTCCATAAGCAATTGATTTCTCTGAACTGCTGAAAGGGTTCTGCTCCTGGAAAATTCCTATGTCATCTTCACTGTGAATTAATCCCATGCTTATTGTCTTGTTTACATTAAACATGGACAACAGCTTGTTTCCATTCTCTCCGTTATTTTTATATGTACATATATACATAGATTTATGTCTATATATATGCAAAATATCTGGATGCACATGCTTTTTATATATGCACATATATAATATATGTATATATATGAGGAGATTGAGATGAGATTCAGTGTTCACTGTTCTGAACTAGGGGGACTTAAATTCTCACGGTCTACAGGCTGTATTTTTCAAATAGGTTATCATTCTTATTGCTGTCCCCTGAACTGTCTCCGTATACTTTTATTTTATGATGTAGTGTACCCAAAACTATAAACAGTAGACAACAGGAGGGTTTAGTAGTGCTAAGGAAGACTGGGTAGAATAAATGCTTCTTTACTGTAGTTATCTCAAGCCATCCTCCGCTGGCAATGTAAGCTAGGGAAACCTTGATTCAGCTGCTAGCATGACCTTCTGTTTCTGAAATTAAAATGTTAACTCTACTAGTTACTTGTGTTGGGGGACATTAGAACCACGATTCAGTCTCTGGAGTAAAGAAGAACAGTACATAGGGTCAAAGATATTTCAGATATTGCCCATTTCTGAACATTACGATATCTAAGTTTTTACACACCAAAACACACCAAAAAACTCCCCAGTTTAGTACAGCACAGTGGGATATGTAAAATGTATCTTCCTTTGGCTTTGCCTTGTATTTTCACTTCTTTGGTTTTCTCATATGGGTAAATATACTCTTACTGTAAGAGGGAACTACTTTTTGGTATATCCTGCTTATATTTCTCAAACGCAAGTTACGTCTTTGTAGAACATACAACCTCAATGAGATATTCAGTAAGGATAATTTTAAGCCTGTAATTAAAATTGTGATTTTGAATCTGTGTTTGTTTTCCTAGCTTTACAACTTAGAAGGCCAAAGCATTAAGCTAAGCTGCAAAAATCCTATTCTACATTTTGTCATTATTGGAAGATCTAAATTGCTTTTCTCTTTCAGATAAATTCCAGAGTAGACACATATAATGAAGGTAAAGAACATAATGTATTTTCAGTTGAGGATTTTTTTTCAGAAGGTCTCTCAGTCCTTAAAAAGTCTGCCACTGAAAAAAATAATTGCGATTTTCTATTTTAATTCTAGCATATTACTTTGTGTTATTTGTCTGTTTTTAAGGCACTCATTTAGTGATTACATTGATGTTCCTATTTGATACCCCACTGAATTCACCATGCAAACACAGCAGCCTACTGAACATATGATTGGTGCCATTGGGAGCTTTAGGTCCCCTAAACGTTGTCTGCCTTGGTAATAACATTACAGAAGATGCAGAGATACTTTTGAAGTTCAGCATGTTATAATTGTCACAATATAAACTTTTCCATGTATATTTAAAGACTAATACAGTCTTTTAAAATTTGCTTATGTATCAAAACATTTATATACTTTCATTGTATATTTTTTTATTACAGCAGATAGTACACAATATATTCTGTTCTAAATCTTGTATTGAGAAATGCTTTGGAATTACCATTGTCTGTTTAGTAGTGATGTCACTAATATGTATCCTATGCACTAACAGGTACCTGTGTTCAGAAACTGGAACATATACAGAAGCTGAAACAAAAAAATAGGGGACAAGCGTTCCATTTTTAGTTCAAAGCTTAAAAAAAATTAAAAAAAAATATATATTGCAAAGTTAAAGTGCAAATTGCTACTAGATTAATGCTAGTATTTCATAAATCCTATAGAAACCTTCCCAGATTGTCAGTTGCTTTAATATGATGTGAATCAAGTTTGAAGCACTTTGAAGAAACAAAAAGTCTGTCAGGAAATTAAATTCCAGGTATGAAATAAATTAAACATTGAGACTACTATTCTGGTTTCTTTATTCATTGGGGAAAATCTCAGTGAATATTGCTGATATTAATAACAGTCAAATGCAATGAAGAATAACACATTTTGGGATTGCTCATCTCTTCTATAACTATTTTTATATCTGCTAGAAGATAAATATACTGCATTAGAGTTCACAAGCTTTTCATATTTACATTTTAGAGCTTTTATTAACAACTTTTCTTTATTTTTTACTTCTTTATTTACATTTGTAGAAGTTCTGTTTGTTTGTTTCTTACATATCTGTTTTAGAGTTTTTCCTTGGTAAAAGCTTTCTCCATAAAAAATGGTTGCAGAACTACAATGTGAAGAGATTTCAAATATTGCTTTCATGCTCAGATTTTTTTTTAAAAAAACATCTCTAGATATTAAACTATGAATTTGTCCTTATAATTGCTACTTGGAGAAAAAGGAATTCGTTAGAGAGATCAGAAGGATGTTCATAACCATTTTACTTGTAAGTGGGAACTGTGGTAGATGGTATCCTTATTAATAATATGGTGAAAATGCAAACAAGCACAGCACATGCCTGAAAGCAGGATCCTTTCCTTACTGAAGGGGGGGGGAGGGAGGGAAGAAACAAACGCTGAGGGAGCATTCAAAGATAACACTTCTCAGAAAAATGAAGAGAAATCCTTGTAAACTTAAAAATACTGTGGTCCCAGGTAACAAGAGTGTTTCTGTAAATAAGAGTGAGAGCATTGAGACTGTTTAGGGGACGGGAGCTAGAATGTATGCTATTTATTCATCAAATCATAATAAAAGTTCCTATTATGTGCAGTAATTTTCTGTGCCGAGTTTATAAAATCTTTAAGTAATGAATGGGAGAAGCCATTGTGCAACCAGAAAAAGCAGGATATGGCCCATTAAGAGAGTTGGTTCTAAAGCACTGTTTGCTAAATAGGTCCCAGGTCTCTCAGCCTTGCCTCATAAGGGAGATACTCCAGGCCCCTACAAAGATTATTATCTTTGTAGACCACTGCTGGACTCTCCAGTAGTTACCTGTTTAGCTTTGTAAGATTTCAAAAATTATGAGCAATGGTCATTTACAAAATAATACTATATTTTATGCTAAGGCTTAATATGCGGGATATATTTATAAAATAATATTAGCACTTAGGTTTGGTTTTACTGTGCTCAGTCATTATTTTCCCTTAATCGAATCAGTCAGTGTTGTAGTTACCTCACACAGGTTTTTATTTGTGAAAATGTTTTTCTTTGTGTTGTTGATGCAAAGTTCCTTTAAAAATTGTCATAGAAATCAACTTTTTCATAGAAACAACTTTTCATATAGTCACTTGTGCAACAGTTGGATGAGCAATCATTGCATTCCAATGAGGATGTCTCACTCCATTCCGCTGAGCAACATAGAGTCTAAAGAGCGATTATCTTTCACTCCAGGGCAACTTTTTCTGTGGCATGTGAGGAAAAGGGCAATGTGCTTGTGTAAATTAATCTGAATGAACATTTTGAGGGAGAATTAAATTATTATGTAGCATTTATATTATGTCATTGCTGAAGGCATTGAACAATCCTCCATAATCGTAGCTATAATTCCAGTCACAGCAATATTTTAAATTTTCTGGAATATATGATGCCTTCAATGAAAAGGAGAACTATTAAAATACCTTTTTGAAGTAGGCTGCATGATGTATAATGAAGTAAAAAAGTAAAGATTTTTATTATTAAATAAAACTTTTATTTTTCTATTTTAGACCATAGGTGCATTCAGTCTCTTATCAAATGCAAGGCAAGCTTCGCATTTGTGTTTAATGGATGAATTTCTTAATATACTCAAAAATTTTAGTGTTGCAGAACTTCATAGAGTAAAATGAAGATGCATTCTCTTTTCCCTTTTATTCCCATTTACTCTGAGAGTTAAATGGCTTTGCTTACATGCTCTTTTGAATCTCCTGACTTCTCTGAATTTGCATCTACCTACTGTCCACCAGCACACTCAGAACAACGGCAGAGCTGGCTGAAAAGACAGTTTGCCTTTTCTTTTGTAGCCAAAGTGTGGTATGTTCAAAGGTTCTGCCACCATTTTCCTCTTACCAAAGTGTGTCTGAGTGCTGTGTCTGCAGTGACTCTTCAGATATGGTAGCCTCTCCAAATTATGCTACAAAATCAAAAAGTGTCTCAAATAAAAGTTTCAGGCAAAGCTGATGTTCCTCCTGCCTTGTCACTCATTCCAGTTTGGTTTTCTCATGTGTAGAGCTGGATCACTCCTTTTTTCATGTACCTTCCTCAAATGTAAGGTCTACCTCTTTGGGCACAGATGAAAACCTCTTTCTCTCCATCTTTCACATTTTCACGTGTAAAGAGAAAATTTTCCATTTTTTATGGACCAGTACTTGAGATAAAGGCAGAGGTAATGACCCTAGACCATTCTGAGATGTTTTCTGAGATGTTCTATCTTTAGAATCTGTGACTGTTTAGCTGAAAACTGATAGATAATTTCAAGTGGAGTTTATACTGTGAAATTAACTTTTAAAATGGAATACAAGAAGTTATGTGCATTTTGATTTGATATATCCAGTTCTCAGAAGATGCAGATCATTAGCAGAAATTTTGCCCATTTAACTGATCAAGCAGCCAATCAAAGCATTCCTCGTAATTGTTGAAACCCAAAGGAACCACATTAAAGAACAAAATAAAACTCACGCTGCTGTAGGTTCAGCTCTTCCGTGTAATATTATTCTTCTGGTAGACTTGGTTTAGTTTCCTTGTTGCTGTAGATGAGAACATGATTTGGCCTAGTCAAAATTTCAGGTGTGCATCTGCATTGTGGTGCTTCGAAAGGTTATATTCTGTTACCTTACTAACCGGAAAGTGTGCCTTTTCAGAATCTTAGCCCAATTTTTTTTAGCAACATATAGGCTTCAGATGAGCTAAAACTGCTGTGGAAGATTGCAGCAATTTCAGCATCTTGCTAAAACTGCATTTTACTATATATTTGCTTTTTATCCTAATAGGGCACACTGAGGGCCAGAAGGTGGGCAGGGCAGGGTCTGGCAAACAGAGCCTGTCTCACTGCCTTGATCAGCAGCAGAGCAACCATGGGCAAATGAGGCAGCCCCAGACTTGGGCTCTCCTCTGGGAATGGGGACAGGCTGAGGCCAGGTCAGGACATGGGCCTGAGGAGGAGCTGGGGGGAGCTGGAGACCAGCCCTGCTGCAGTCACATGCTGGTGCAGGGGCTGACGACCGTGGGCATTGATTGGGTAGGGACAGTCAAGGCTGCTCTCAGGGTCTTGACAATGTTTTAATTGTCTGTGAAGATTAAATTCATTAACTGTTTATTTTCTTGAGCATACCACCTGGGAGAGTAATTTTATTTTTCTCTATTTTAAAAGAGCAGTTATAAGTGAAAAGAAGTTAAAATGAGGATGATACCTTTATATACTATCTCTGTCACTAGAGTCATGCGTATATATGATTGAAAAACAGGGTTTTAACTTTTTTAATTGAGTAGGGAAGGAGTAACTAAGTTTGCAGATTCTTATAGGCAGCGTGAAGAAAAATTCATTCAGTAAGAAAGCTGTGAAAATGTTTGTGCATGGTCACAGTCTGTTTGAGTCCTAGTACCAGGGATAAAGTGGATCCATCTGTTGAGTCTTTCCAGCTCGTGCTTCCTCTGTGCTCACCCATTCACATACTATAAATGCTTCCTTCACAGCCAAGAGGAATGGGGTGACCTCAGTGGGACGCTGAACATTCTTCACGTTTTGTGTCTTGTTGTGGTCCTGTCATCTATCTTTAAATACTTTCTTCCCTTCCTTTACTTTAAATATAATTCATAGAAATTTAGGAGCATGCAAAGGAGGTGATTTCTGAGGTTCTGCACAACTTGGTATTAATCTCTGAATCCTCAGCTATGCGTGCCTGTGTGATAGGGAGCTAGGGACAGTGAGAGCCAAACATCAGCTGCCATGGCTCTCACCTCAAGGCTAAACTCGGCTGAATTAATGGATTTTCATGCACATAACTGATGCTGAACCTGAACCAAATCCTGCTGTGCTTAATTTCCTGTACTGATCCCCTTTTACCTATAGCAAATAGAAGTTAATAGATTGCTGTTAATCTCAAAACGAACTATTTGACTAATATTTTTTAGTTGCAGAATTGGTGGCTTTTCAATTTTCGTTAGGTGATTGTGAGTTAACATTAAGACGCTGAAAGCAACAGTAACTTATTTGTGTTATCTGTTTCTGATATGCATAAAAATGTATTCTGAGATAATTCTGAACCTGCTTTTCATGAATTCTGGCATTTAGATTTTGGAACTAAATGTTACATGCAGATAAGAGTTTCTATTGATTTGGAATTTATTTGGTGAAGGAATAGTCACAGAGAAAAGGAAGATATTCTTCTGCAGTGCACTAACTGAGATTAGAGTTCTTCCCCCACTGAACCTCATAGCAGAAAACGTAAAAATATTTTAAATAATGCATTAATTGTATGCTAAACTGTTTATACTGACCTTTTAGCTAAACTTCTTCTCTAGAATTGTCATTATTATCCACAGAATTCTTATGAGAACTCTGTGATGTTTCTTACTAGCTTCCAAAAGATGCTGTTTACATACAAGAGCTGTATATATTTGGTCCAATTTGTATACCATTCCTCCTTTGGCAGGCAGTTTCAGGATCTCTTGCAGTGCTTAATTTCAGCCTGGATTGTGAGGGTAAGACACTCTTAAGTGTATGTTAGCTGAATGTGACTGACATTGACTGTTATTTTCACCTGATGATTAGAAAGTGGCAGCTGGACCTTATGCTACTTGCAGCTATGGAGCAAAAGTGGGGATCTTTAGCATGCTGATATGTTTAACATTTCATCAGTTCAAATCTCCTAACTTGAATTCTAATTCTGCTGCAGCAAGCTAGTCCTGACGCAGTTTCATGAAATGTGAAAGAAGAGGTGGTTGAGAAAAAGAAGTGTTAGTCAGTGCTCTAATTTAAGGGTCCTCTGAATTTTGATCTCAAACTAATACTTTTTCCCAGGATGCTTTGTTCCACATTTTAGAACAGTATCTCTGCAGGTTTCTAGCTGGGCGATTACAAAGCTCAGTATAGGGGAGTAAAGCCTCACTTTATTCCTGTTTTAACAAGAAGCGTGAGAGCAATTTCTTAAACCTGTTGCATTGCAGTTTAAACTACAATCAGTATATCGTGTCATTTAGCACTGTAATAATTGAAGGATGGTTAGCTGTTAAGCATTACGAGGTTTATTATGTATCACTTTCAAAGGTTGTAGAAAATGAAGAATTTGGCGAAGTGCTTGAATTCAAATAGAGACAATATCAGCTGTTTGCATGCTTATTTAAACAATGATGTCGTATTGAAAAACAAACAAACCCCACAATCACAAAACTATGAGCAATTAGTTTCATCCTGGACTCAGCTCATCTGTAAAATGAGCTGCGTATTGAGAAACAATTTATTTCAGTGATCTCACACAGCAGACTACAATGTCTCACTTCTTGCAATTTTTCTTCCTTTTCTGAAGCAGGAACATTTTAGCATTTTATAAGACAGTTTTCAAATGTCTTCTGAGTTATATGTGGTCAAGCTTGTGTTGCATTGCTCTGTAAGTGCATAATACTGAATATACTTTAAGGAGTTTTTGTTTGGTTTTGTTTAGGACATGGGAAAGGCAGTCCTGCTTTATTATTCTCATGTCATTTTGTTTTCTGTTTTTAAACTACGTTCTGACTATGGAAGATGATTCTTGTATCTGGATTTAAAAGGAAGAAGGAAAAAAATTGTTTATATGGCTTTTTGTGTATATTAGATTAATGACCTACACTTGTCCAAAAGTTGATAAACGTGATACCTCATCTTCAGAATTTAGAAATGAGAAAAGCTATAGTACTTAAAGCAAGAGTGTTGCAGCACATTCATTCAGTTCAGGCTTTTGAATATTTGTGTACTTTATTTCCAATAGCGTAATCTAAGAATGGATAGTCTTAAATCTTATAAAGTACACAGCATTCAGCTTTTTTTTTTTTTTTTAAATAAATTTCAGTCATAAGTAGTCTTTATCAGACCTCTTCCCAGGCCTTTGTCTATTCTTTTCATGATCAGATCCTGAAGTTAATTCAGCCTCTTAGGTTTTACTTAAGGAATCATCAATTGATCTAACCAACCTGACCTCTTCCAGGTCTCACAGCAGGTAGTTGCTGATGGTAAATGCATGGCAACGTAGACTTTAGCACTGGTACCATTGCAAGAGTGTGTACCAGGAACTTGGTGCATGCACTCAGCAGTAAGCAAAATGGGTTTCTCTTACAAAGAAATCAACAAGCAGAACATTGTACTGTCAGTCCCCTAAAGTCTCCTGGAGTGGAAATGCTGTTCAGAGAGCTTACAGCCTTGCTGTTTGCTGCAGACAGTTATACCCCCTTTCACTACTTTGAGCATCTGTCCTAGTTTCTAACAGAAGTTACGCTTCTCGTAGTGTCTAGTATGAATTTATCTTGTACCTCCGAGATACTGATAACATCCTGGCAGTGTTGAGCGGAGCCGAGGACATAACTCACTTCCGCATTCCTCTGCCAGTGAAATAGTTAAGGGGGGCATAAGGAGCTGGGAACTGGGAGGGGACAGGACCAGGGCAGCTGACCCAAATTGACCAAGGAGCTATTCCATCCCATATAACATCATGTGATTGGTTGGTGGCGTTTCCGGGTTCCGTTCGTTTCGGAAGGGGCTAGCCGGGAGGAAGGGTCACCAGTGGCTGTGAGCCCTTGCTCTGCGTATCCTCTTTGTGTATATATATATATATATGTACTGTTATTTCTTTTGTTCTCTTTACTATTTTAGTAAATAGCATTTATCTCAACCCACGCATTTTACTGCATATCTCTCTACTTCTCTCCCCCGTCCCATTTGGGGAGGGGGGAGAGTGAGTGAATAACTGTGTGGAACTCAGCTATCTGCTGAGCCAACCCATAACACTAGGAAAAGATTTCTTTTTAGCATGCTATTTAGAATTTGTAACGATAAGATAGGCAACTTAGTTCTTTGACAAGGTATGGCACTGTGCTGTATACACTGATGCTATTACTGTTACTGTTAGTGTAACTTTTTTTTTACATTGAGCTTGTATGTAAAGGTTCTACAAGACAGGCCACAGACATTCTCATCATCAAAAACAATTAGCTAAGTGTATGAGGGCTGCTCCAAAAACAATGTCTCCTCATTTATTATGTTGGCCTGTGACATCAGAAGCAGGTGTTGGTGGTATGGCAGTGGAGGTTGAACCTTCCCACCAATATTCTTTCACATTTCGCTGCCATGCAACAGATAGCAGCAGAGGGGCAGTCTGACAAAATGACGTCTGACATGGAAATGCGGGTGAAGCAAAGTGGTGAAATTGAATTCTTCCATGTGAAAAAAATTGCATCCATTGGCACTTCCTGAATGTTTATGGAGACCAAACAGTGAACGTCAGCACAATGAGGCAGTGGGTGGTGTGTTTCAGCAGTGCTGACAGTGACGTGAAAGACAAGCCACCTTCCAGATGGCCATGCACTGCTGTCACACTACAAAATGAATCATAGAACAGTTTAGTTGGAAGAGACATTAAAGATCATCCAGCTCCAATTCCCCTGCCGTGGACAGGGTTGCCACCCACAGGGTAAGGCTGCCCAGGGAAGCCCATACCACACCATCCTACCACACTCACTGTATAGTCCAGATTTGGCGCCTTCTGACTTCCATCTGTTTGGGCCGATGAAAGATGGGCTACGTGGGCAACGTTTTCCTAGCAGTGACACTATCATAGCAGCTGTGAAACAGTGGGTCACCTCTGCTGGTGTAGATTTTTAGGAGTGTGGCATGCAGGCTCTTGTTCATTGCTGGTGAGAATGCAGAGCTAATGGTGGTGACAGTGTTGAACAATATTTTGGAGCTGAGAATTTGCTCTGTCAAATAGTGTTATTGTGCTCTTTGTGTCTGTTGTATTGAAGTGCTAAGGGATATGATTTAGTAGCTTAGTGGGTAGGGATGGTGATAGGAGGACGGTTGGACTAGATGATCTTGCAGGTCCTTTTCAACCTAGTGTTTCTATGATTCTATGATTTTCCACAGAAATAAATAGGAGGCATTACTTTTGCAGTGACCTATGTAATATGGGAACTTAAGAGAGCATGTGCATCTCAGTTTTCTGTGGGGGAAGGTCTGAAAATACAAACTTTGGTATCCTGCCCTGTTTCATGAAGGAGAACAGAATGGTTCATTGCACTGGCAATTCTTAAACTAGTTTGGAGGAGTTCACTGCAGCTGTAGCGTCCTCTTAAAAATCCTATACAGGACACTGCTCTCATGACTGGAACAGGACTAGTCAGTTCACCACTGGGTAGGAAGAATTCCCAATCCTATGTATTGTAAATAATTAATTGAAGAAAAGTTGCTAAATGTTTTGTTTATTTATTGAATAGAAAAGCTTAGTGGTAGAATGTAATGACTGGCAAACAGTACCCCAAATCCTTTGAAAAACTCCTCTGTACATAAGATGCGTTTTCGTATGGCCTCATCTCACCATAATCTGTCAGGCGTGTTAGGAACGTAGGAACAGTAAGGGAGAAGCCCAGCTCAGGCATATAATTATAATTTATTTCAGCGTTACTACTAGAAAATACTGGGCAGAACTGTAGATTGCTCAAGACAGATTTGGAGCTTATTTTCCTTTCTCCTTTAATTCTCTTAAGACCTGGAAAATATGAACTATAAAGACAAACTTAGATATTTGCTATTTCAGTCTCTGTGAGTACAGTTATCTCATTCCATGCAAGGACTGACGTGATCACTAGCATGACCCCATGATAGTGTAAGTGCGTATCTTTTGAAAGTGAAAAAAAACCATATTTTCTCAGTAATTGTAAGTAGACCAAAGTTAAGAATGTAGTGCCTACAGTTTTCTCAAACATTATACTATGATTATGGTAGTTGACTGTCAATTCTTGTTCTCTAAGACAGTTTCATTTAAAAGCTAGAGGGGACAATAGAAGACAATGAGACTGCCTACGTTAAGAACATTATTTTCTTAAATTTTTGAACTATTTACGTCGTTGCAAAAAAACCAAAATTTAGTAACAACTTTTTTTCTCCTGTTTTTAACTGATGTGGCCATATTTTTTCTGTTTTTCTCACCACCTTATTGTAAGAATAAAAAAAACTATGGATGAAAACTTAGTTGGTTATTTACTAATTGTCCTTTTGATCTTTTGCAACTAATATTCATGTTCAGTGTGTAGGTTACAAATTCTCATAGCAATACTTCTGCCATCTCACCACATTTTATAGTTTGACTATTAATGATTATTAAAACTGCTGCCTGAAAACCGCTGTTATAAGCCATTAATTTAAGCAGCAAGGGATGTTAATATTTCTCATTTAGGGAATCATTTTTTTTTGTTTTTTAAACAGAGTCTTATGACTGTTAAAATGGTGGAGAAATACAAGAACCTGGAAGCTGTGCTGTTGCTAGGAGAGGCAATATAAGCAAATCACAAAAAAAATCTCCATTTTCAATAGAGAAGCAATTTCTAAACAGTGAAGCATGTCTCTAATATTTTCTTTAGCATTCTATTTCTCATTTATTTTTAAATTGAGCTCAGTCTGTTATGCTCTGTGAAGAACTCTTTGAAACATGATCAAGTTTCACAGACACAGCGTGCACAGAACAATGTTTCTGAAGCTGGAACCATCCCAAAGGATTCCCACTCAATGTCAGTATTAAAACTTCACATTTATTATTTTTTTTCTTGTATGCATTCAAGCTGTGATAAAGCTGCTTGATACTTGGGTTTCCTAGACCAACTTATTCTGTAGCGTATGTATAAACTGGTAAAAGGATTTATACCTTTGTGACTCTAGGCAACAGAGTTCTTGACATTTATTTTACAGAACTTCTTCTAAGCCATCATTTCACACTGTTCTGTATCAGTCTTATTTAACTTCTCTACCATTTACTCTTGGTATGTCCTCGTGACTTACTCTGATGCCATTGCTGTCACACTGAAAGTAAGAGGCTGGTCTTTTCCCTGGGCTATGTGGATGTCAACACTTTCTAAAAATAGTCATGTATTTTGTTCTGCTGTATGATCCTAATTTAGCTGAGCTTCCTGCCTTAATCATTCCTTTGTGACAGGTTTGCCAAGTCCCAGATCCTCAAACATGCTGTACAACCCCACAACACTCATATTCATTTCCTGCATCACTGTGTTGTGGTTCATTCACTTCGTTCACTTTAATTCAGTGTGTCACTGGACTTCTGTACAGAGCTCGTTTCCTTACATCTCTCTCTTTCACTTGAATAGTTCTAAAATGATAGTGCTTTTAAGCAATGGGGATTAAGGTAGTACTCAAGGCTGTACTTAAGTATTTTGTCATGTACACAAGAAATGAACTTTGATAGTTCTGTTAATCTTATGAAAAGATTTTGAAACATGGCACAGTTAACATAACCACGTGACTGAAGATGTGAAGAAAGTAGCTCTTAATGCATCTCTGACCTGCTCTTCTCAGCTAGCTTATCCAGCTAGCTTATAGCCAGCTTATCCCTAAGATTTGTGTTGTTTCTCTTTCTCCAAGATTAATCTTTTGTTTTCTAGGTCTGCTGAGTGTAGAGAGCAAAAAAACCCAACAAAATGTGTAACAGTTGGGTTCTTTTGTATACCGAAAGTAATTTTCCTTCAGTTTACCAGTTCAAATATGGAATACTATTGACGATAAAAAATAGCAAGATCTTAGTACATGTGGATTTGATCAAGCTGACTTTTATATAAGACCAGTTTTGAAAAAGAATATGCAATTTGGAAATGCAAATAATCTTTTGAAACACAGATCTATTTCCTTATCCCTCTGTGAGGTAAACATTTTTTTCTATTATTCATTTTTTTAATTCATGACTTGTGCCATCTGGCCTCGCTATCTCATTTCCTATTCTTCATCCTCCTCTCCTTCACACTTTTTCTTTCCTCGCCTTTTTTTTCTTATCAACAGTTTCTTAACTCTTCTTTCGTATTTTTCTCTCTTTTTTTTTTTTATTCTTTTCCTCTTTCATAGGTCTTCTCAGATGGGCACTCTGTATTTATTAACACACTCACTTTCTGGATAGTTGACAGAAGTTTCTTCCCTACTCCCATTGTGGGAAGATGTGCTAAATAAGTACTTATACCTCATCCAGCTCCATATCCCCACAATGTGAGGGGAGGGAGTCTTTATATAGTCTTTCTATACCCTGAAATAGATTTTAAAGTGAATAAAGGAATTGTGACCTGAACTGTGTCCTCTCCTCTCCTCTCTTGACTAAGAGTCTTGGAAAGTTAAACAAAAGGCAAAAGTCATGCTTAGCTTCAGTGACTGTGTCTGAAGTGCACGAGTTCTTTGGTACTGTTTTGGTGTACCAATATAAATGTACATCTACTACAAGTTATGATATTTATGTACATACGCTATTACACTATCTCAGTTATACAGTCACAATCTAAATTTTCTACTGGACAGCAGTATAAAAAAAATAAAGCATGTAAAACTTGTTAAAGTTACAAGTGAATAAAAAGATGGAATTTTTATGACAACTATAGTTAGGAGTTACTGATACACACCTCCCCTACATTATGATTAAGATTGTGACTGTGTCCAAGACTTTATAGCCAAAGAACAGCTTCTTATGACTTCCTATTTTTGGCATCCTGTCTCGCAATGAGTTCAATAACACGTTAATTAAAATCAAAGCTGAGCAATAGTGAATGAGGTAGAAAAGGGGATTAAAAAAATGGCTACTTCCCATGAGTTGAGTGAATAGAGGTGGGGCCTATGGCTGTCCATGCACATCTACCTGCACAGGTGTCATTGTGTGGTGGCTCATTGTTCCTGGACCAGCGTGTTTTACCACTAATCCATGTTTGTCTGAATCAACCTCTGTTTTCAAGAGTTGAGCAGTCTGTATTTGGTGTTCCTTTTCACGTTATTACTATACCTCCATGGCTGGCATAATAACCTCCAAGGAGAGGACTGTATGGACAGCTGAGATCACCATTTCACCATCCCAATCCAATCCCGTCCCATACAGAAAGATTTTCAGTGGTGAGTGTGGTTGTTACAGAGAAAGAAAGGGATATTTTCTGATCAGTTTAAACTGTTTCTCACTGGCTACTTAACTTTGTTTATTTTCATTTTACAGTGCTTTAAGTGCTGAGTTTTCCTGTGTGGCGTATTTTGCATATTTCAAGTTCTCTTATTACATATTTTGACAATAAATAGATTTGACTTGATGATATTATAGCATTACTGCTTTTTGAAGTTCAGAGGAGTTAAAGAGGCTTTTGTTGCAATTATATAAAATCTCAAATGAAAGATGTATTTATGCTGATTAATTTTGAGCCTAGTTATTGTTTTTGTTTTTGGTTAAGTGTTGAATTGCTATATGTTTCTGCATATAATTGCTTGTGTTTCTTTGTTTTTTGTTTGTTTTTGTTTTTTACCTTCTAAGTGACTGCTCTGAAAAAAAGATACATGTAATGAGAACTGCAAACTGTGGTTGTGGTATCTCTAATGGCTAGAAATACCTATATCATGTACAGTATTATTCTACCTTCCTTCAGTGGCAACTATTTGAAATAGCTTACTGTTTGTTTCTTAACCTGAGGAAAATTGATGTTCTAATGTTAGATATTGTCTTTATAAGTGGCTTTGCAGATAAGGTGGTAATGAAGCAGCCACAACAATAATCCTTGGGAGTTCTCTATATGGTAGTTACGGTGTCTCGGAGATGGCAAACAAATGTGTAGATTTTAATGGTGAGCACTCAAAGTGTGTGAATACTTGTTGACGTAGGAATTCTTCTTAGGAAAGCTGCTGTTAATTACAAGATCTGGTAATAGAAGCTGAATTGCAGCTCTGACTTCAGTCTGAAGCTGTGTAACAGCCATTTAATCATATTACTTTAAATCAGCCATTTTTGCTGTTGACACTTTGTATTTTTTTGTGATTAACTTCTCTATTTACAGAAAATCTGTAAGTTCGTTCTTTAGAAGGAGAAAATAAAACCTATGAAGAAAGTCTGTGACATTAAAGAATCAATGACTAGACATAGTAAGTGACAAAAAATTTGTCTAAGCTGCTTTATAATACCTAGATTTCTTAGCCCACTTTAAATAAGAAGCCTGGGATTTTGGCTCCTATCATCTTCAGTTCCATGAGGATGGATTTCTCTTTTTCTCTGCTTTTTCATGACGGTTAATTTTGATATCTGAGTTCAGTTATTTAAGCTGAGTGTACCAGCAAAGAGTGTTGATTTGATAGGAACAAGTATACCTGTTCTTTTCTATTCCACCAGCTTGTACTGACTCAGTGCACTCTTGCATACTCACAGCTTCTCAAGCTACCTCTTTGCCCATCTTTTTAGGTAGCTTTCAGGCATATTCCCCAAATTTTTTTACTCTTGATATCCAAATTCCATTTCCAAATTATCAAAAAACTATCAATTGCAAAACTAGGATGGCAGTAACTACGAACACAAAAGCAAACTTCAAATATCAAATCAGACACTGAAAGTTAACTGATGCTAGGTTTTTTACTGGGCAGTTTTGATTTTTACTACCGTTTCCAATGAAGAGACTAGTAAAGCCTAGTATCCTTCACTGCTGCATTTGACATCCCATCACAAGAAGGTATCCCTTTATATCTGTACGACTTAGAACTTGCCTTCATAGTTTTTTAGTCTGAATCTGAGATAGCGATGCAAGGATCAGTGGGAATTTTGTGATTGAATTTTGTGAAAACAAAATTTAGTTCCTAAAGAAAAATATTTATCCCAAACAATTTCACTAAGTATATTTTACCACTCTGTTATGATGCATACATTTGTTTGTTTGTGGATATATATCACTCATAAAGATTTTTGTAGTCGTACTGATTTTCTCCACTTTCCCTATTTGTGAATCAGTTTATCTTACTTTGCAGTAATGCAAATTGTTTTACTCACAAAAGGCTCTGGACATCATAGGGATAAGTGTGTGTATTATTAGCTGTTTAAATGCCCTAAATTTGGGGTAAGACAAGGACAAAAATTATATTAAGCTGTTACTACTTCATTAAGCATTATCTTACCTTCTTGTTAATTTGAAAAAGCGTATTAAATTTTTGAAGTAGAAGCATTCTTGTCTTTAGATTAATTCTTCAAGCGGTTCCCAAGAACCTTGCAAATGAAAGCCTCTTGAGTGTTTACATTCAATAATTTATTTTCTTACATTCCTTAGGAGATTGGTACAATGCATTTCTGATTTCTCACCTTAAGTAAAATCAAAAGATGCAATATGACCTTGAAAGTCTCACTCCAAACTATTTGCATTAGGCATAATGGCAGAGGCATGACATTTATATTTGACTGGGAATCAATTGTCTTGGCAGAGAAATTGCCAGTATCTCTTTTATAAAGTAATTCTGTAGTGAGAGATAATGGAGAGACAAAGCAAACTGCAGCAGCAGATAGTCAGAGAAGAACTTCTGTTTGTCTTTGATACAAAGCACAGTTATTTAGGTAAAACTGAAAAGTGACCTACATTATGTAACCGTTCATACAAGTGGCAGAAGAGCTTAGAATAATATATAGCCTCCTTTTGGGCTCTGATATTTGTGCTACATCTCTTCAATATTAAATACATAATTGTGTTCAGATACTTCTGGAGAATTACCAAAAGATAACACTGGAAACGTGAAAGAAGAATTACATATTTTTTTTTTCCAGCAACATTCCGGGCTTCCATACTTTCTTGTATCAGTTTACCATAGAGCATTTCACAAAACACCGTGCAGTAGCAGTCCATTGACATTTAACCTTGCCATTTTCAAATGATTCTCCTATCATTTTTTATATATTTATATTTATAATGTTTATATTTATAATTATAATGTATTTATATTTATAAATTATAATTATATAATTTATATTTATAATGTATATATTTATAATGTAGTATTTATAATGTTTTTTGCCTCTGATATTGTATTGCATTGTTCTTTTTATTTCACCATTTTCATCAGTTTGCCTTTACAAATTCAAAATGGACTGGGTTGCTCATGAAGTCACATTGTGGATGTTTACTCTGGGGTACCAGATAGCTGTTGATGTGAATAGTACTGGAATGTTTAAGTAGAAGTCTGGCATACCTTTATTCAGTTAATACCACTGTGTGGCTCACTGATTCTTGAAAAATCTCTAATTGAACTTGCTGACTACAAATGCTTACAATTAAAATAATAAATTATGACTAGCAAGTAAATATTATTCTTGTTTTAGCCAAGGTAAAATTAATTAAACATTTAGAAACCTTGGTAGTTACTAATTGCCAATTCCAGTTCTTTTGAAGCATGTACTTTGCTGAGAGCCGGACATGAAAAAGCTTTGTCAGGTGACTCTGCTCCTCACTGACAAAAAAAAGTGCACATCTTCGCTGAGTTCAAACTTCAACTCGTTCTTTGATCTACTGGGTAGATTGAAGTACGCATAATGTAGGGGCCTCCAGGGTTCTGAGCATCTTTAAATTAGTTTATTAAAGCTGTAATTCTGTGCAAGATACCCTTTTATGTATTACAATCTATGAGAGAAGTATAGCTGTGTTTGGATATAGGGAATATCTGTTCTCAGGTCATGGAGAAATTTTTCAACAGATGGGTCCAATATGTTACTGTAGTAGATGACTAAATGTATTATGTTAACTGAATGTAAATAATTTTGTTTTCAAATGAAATATAATTGAAATTGGCTGGAAAACGGTAACAGAATATGTTATCGTCTTGTGGTTACTTAATGGTTCCTTTGCATTCCTGTACTGTGTGCACGCCTCTGAAAACATTTCCAGCACAAAACACTTTGTGGCGAGCTGGGCAGAGTGAAAATGGCATTATGAAATTTGCATTTAAAGTAATGCCTCTGTTACCCTATATGTTTTTTTCCTTCCTCTTAAAGCACAGAGGACCAGCTATGCTACATGTAAAAATAATTTCTATATTGTCTTTCCCTATTTACAATAGTGTTAGCTTTGGTTTTGTACTAATTAATGCTATAAAAACCCCTGCACAGTTGCAAAGAAATGTTTCATTTCCCAACGCT
Organism: Penelope pileata; assembly: GCA_013396635.1. Lineage (NCBI taxonomy): Eukaryota > Metazoa > Chordata > Aves > Galliformes > Cracidae > Penelope > Penelope pileata. The sequence continues at coordinate 25,029 of WBMW01004221.1, forward strand.
CAAAGAAATGGCAGATGAGATTTTGTTCAAGTATCCCGAAAAAGTGGAGCACAAAGATTTTGGTAAAAATGAAGGCAGAAAGACTCTAAAAGGCAAACATGTAGTTTATTAGTGAATTGCTGTCAAAAGTGGTTGCAGATCTAGTATCTGTGTCTTTGAAATGTGGTTTTAGTCTATTTTCCAGTAAGAAACCTGGTTTTAGTCTATTTTCCAGTAAGCAATTCAGATAGTTCTCCAACGATGAACATTCTTGTGACTCTAGACTGTCTCTGTATAACTGAGTGTACAGAGGAAAAGTTGTGACTTAAAAACTTTTTTCCAAATTCTAATTCCTGTGAAAATACAGACATAACCTGAAAGATAGCTCTCAGAATTAAGCCACCAGATAGATCTCCCCAGTTCAGGAAAGTAAGTATTAAAAGGAGAAAAAAAATTGTTTACTGAATTTACCAAGAAAAATATAAGACTGTTTATCCCCAGTGAGGAAGAAGTATGCAAGCTGCAATGGTATCATACGCTAAATTAAGTTGTATTTGATAATGAGTCATTTCTCCATGAATTTGTTATTTTTGTGTACAATATTCTGTACTTTGCAACAATAACCTTGAGAATTAAGTGTTTCCTACTGCTGCTCCAGTACTATTCTGTCTGGCTTGTTTTATTCTGAAGACTTCACAAAGTGTCTGCTATCAATGTCACATATCCATGAAATTTTCTTTTGGTTTGCTATCTTATTTTATTAAATATACTGGAATATTCTGTCATGGTGAAGTTACATCTATCATACCACTGGAATATGACCTGATTTATTATAGGAAGATCTGAGCATAACTGAAGTGCTCAGTGCATTATGCTAAATGAAGCTTTGTCTCTGAAGACTGCCATAGGCTTCAACTTCACCACTATGTTTTAGCCATTGATTTCCCTTCAGAACAAAAATGCCATAATAATACAGCTCAGTAAATGTTTTCTTTGCTATTGAATAACTGCTTGTTCTGTCACAGGGGTGTCAAATTCTGTTCCTAACCTGTCATTCATGTGTTGCTTTCTTTACATCTCCCAGTGGAGATGGGCTAAATAAGTTCGGTAACTCAGTTTTTGAGGACGTACAGATTGCAAATCAAATAGAAAGGAAGGAAAGTAACTTTTTGAAGCCTGCTTATGTACATAACGTTGATTGCATGTCCCAGACCTTTTCAGTGGAAACCTCATTTTCTGTTTCAATCTCTTTGAATGATACATACCAGTCATGCGTACATGCATCCCCTGTGCACTCTACCCTGTCCCAACATTGCTGCTTTTCCTCTGCAACTCAGCCTTTCAAAGCCACAGGCAACTTTTTTCTCACCTCCTGGAGCACTCTTTGTGCCAGAGCAGCCTATGGATTGGGATGGACAAAGAAAAATTGATGCTGAAGGGGTCTCTGGATTGGTAACCAGTGATCTGTCTGAGGGATAAAAGAAGCTCCATGGAGAGCTGGAAAAGTGCTCAGGTCAACGTGGCTGTGATTTCAAGGTAAGGAGATTGCTGAGGATAGCCAGAGGCAGACCAAGAGATGTCAGTCAACAGTGGATTTCACAGTATATCATTTTAAAAATGCTTTGGTTTCAGAATTGCTTGGTTTTATATTTTCTGGGTTTTTTTTCATGTGTTACAGCAGGAGAAAATTACTAATTATTAGGACATTTTATCAGTGCAGCATCATAAAATTTCTGTGATGCATGCTATGTATACTTGTAATTTAATAATCTAGAGAGTTTATCCAGGATTGACATATGGGAAATAATGAAGTTTCTGAGCTTATGTATGAGATAGTTAACTTTGTAATCGAAGCTTCTGTGTGTCATTCCAAAATATCAAATGTTAAAAATTGTTGGATGGACTGAAAAAAACCCTTTGATAATGGACTTGATTTTCACACTGAACCAAAGCCAAGAACCAGTTGGAAATAGTGCAATACAGAAACAGTGCAAGCTGCATTGTAAAGATCAGTGACAGATTTCCTGAATGCCTGATAAACTAACTAGGTACGCTAACTGCTGGAAGTGTGGTTTTATGCTGAGAATTATGTACTTCCAGATACACAACTTAGACATCATTTTAATATTAAAAGCTCTTGCCATCAATCATTAAAAATTGTCTCCAGTCACCTTACTCAGAGGAAAAGTCACAGAATCCAAAGGCAGAAACTGGGAAAATGAACTGCCCACTGTAGGAGAAGATCAGGTTCAAGATCTTCTAAGGAATCTGAATGTGCACAAGTCCATGCATCCAAGGATCCTGAGGGAACTGGCAGTTGAAGTTTCTGAGACACTCTCCATCATATTTGAATGGTCATGGCAGTCCTGTGAAATTCTCAGTGACAGGAAGAATAGAAACATAACCCTCTTTTTTAAACAGGGGAAAAAGAAGATCCAAAGAAATACAGGCCAGTCAGTCTCATCTCTATGTCAGGTAATATCATGGAGATCCTACTGGAAGCTATGCTAATGCACGTGAAAAACAGGTGACTGGGGACAGCCAACATGGCTTCACCAAGGGCAAAAATTGCCTGACAAATTTGGTACCCTTCTACAATGAAGTCCCAGCGTTGGTGGATAAGGGAAGAGCAACTGACATTGTCATCTACCTGGACTTGTGCAAAGGATGTGGCACTGTACGGTGCTACATTCTTGTCTCAAAATCAGAAAGACATGGATTTGATGGATCACTTGGTGGATAAAGAATTGACTTGGATGGCCTCATACAAAGAATTGCAGTCAATGACTCAATGTCCAGGTGGAGACAAGTGATGAATAGTTTTCCTCAGGGGGTCTGTATTGGGACTGTTTAGTATCTTTGGTGACGTGGACACGTGGGATTGAGTGCACCCTCAGCAAGTTTGTGGACAACACTAAGCTGCATGGTGCTTTTGCCAAACTGGAGGGAAGGGATGCTATCAAGAGGGACCTTGACAGACGTGAGAGGTGAGCCTGTGAGAACATCATGAAGTTCAGCAAGTCCATGTGCCAGATCCTTCTCATGGGTTGAGGCAGCTCCAAGCACAAATACAGTCTAGGCACAGAATGGATTGAGAGCAGCCCAGTGGAGAAGGTCTTGAGGGTTCTGGTGGACGAAAACCTTTACATGAGACAGCAATGTGCACTTGCATCCCAGAAAGCCAACCATATCCTGGCATGAATCAAAAGGAGCATGACCAACGGCGTGAGGGAGGTGATTCATCCCACTTACTCTACTCTCATGAGACCTGACTTGGAGTACTGCATTCATCTCTGGGGACTCTGCTACAAGAAGGACATGGACCAGTTTGAGTGGGTCCAGAGGAGGGCCATGAAGATGATCAGAAGTATAGAGTACCTCTCCTGTGAAGAAAGACTGAGAAAGTTGAAGTTATTCAGCCAAGTGAAGAGAATACTCCAGGGAGACCTCATAGCAGCATTCCAGAACCTAAAGGGAGACTTTAGGAAAGATGGGGAGGGACTCTTCATCAGGGCGTATAGTGACAGGACAAAGGGTAATGGCTTTAAACTTAAAGAGGATAGATTTGGATTAGATATTAGGAAGAAATTCTTCACTATGAGAACGGTGAGGCACTGGGATGGGATGCCCGGAGAAGCTGTGGATGATCCATCTCTGGAAATGTTCAAAGTGGAACTGGGTGGGGCTTTGGGCAGCTTGATCCAGTGGAAGATGTCTCTGTTCAGACGGTTGGAACTGAACAATCTTTACGATCTTGTCCAACCTAAACTGTTCTATAACTGTGAAACACTGTATGTAACCTTCCTTGGGAGCTAAAGAAATTATTTTAGTGAGAAATGGATCTCAGGAGGGTATTTGTTGTATTTTCAATTTTTCTATGCATAATTTAGAATGTAAGGGGAAGAAATGAAGTGTCACCAAGATGATTAGCGGGTAGATTCACCAAGGATTGACAGATAGTGGGAGGCAGTATTTATAATTTGAGGGCTTCCCTCATTTTTGAGGACAAAAAGATCGGTACTGAAAGCCAACGCATTTTTGTTCGCCATGACACCTCTCAAGTCAAAGGATAGAGAACTGGGGCTCCTGCTTTTCATAAAGAACATCACCCAGCATATTAAGTATGCTAGAATAATTGCAGTGGTGTTTGAGATGTTTTAAATGTTTATTTCTTTTTTTTTCTTCAGTTAATCAGATATTCATATGAAGATTCATACTATATATATTCACTAAATAATTATCTGAGCAAAATTAGAATTTATTCTAGGTCATCAGCTGTACATACAATAAGGTATGTTGCTGGGGATCTTGGTTCTTGACTTTCATTCTACGTGGTAATATGAATTTTATTAAATAAACACATAAAAACAACAAAAGGGATGAAAATGAAATAATACTGAGTTGTGGAAAAGATGTGGGTTAAACAGGGTTTAGATTAAACTGTAACTAAAAAAACAACCAAAGAGGAGTCGTCATTTATTGTGGAACCAATGTTACCTAAACCCAAAATGTGCAGAACCTTTAGAAATAAGACAGAGTGTAAGTGGATATGCTTTTGACTGTAGCAAGAATTACGGACTTGATATAGTCAGAACTGAAGTAGAACGCTGCAGTTCTGCAGTACTTCAGTTTCTATTTTAAAGACACATAAGTTTCTGGTTCTGTGAACATTTTAGCTTTCTAGAATACTTTGACTTCAGTCTCTTTCCCACTTCAGCTTACTCAGCCTTGAGGAGAGTTTATAAAAAATACAAGGGAATATACTTCATTTCATAATGTCTGTCCCACAGGAGTGAAAAGCCTTCAAAATTGTAATAGTGACCTTGTTTTTTATGATCATTTTGAGAGCAGAATTACAGATATAGCTGTTTATTAGCTCTTGCTGCGCTTGTAAAGCTGACAAGGAGGGAATGACGATGCACTGTAATCCAGTCAAAGTAGGCTAGCTCTGCTAGAAATGAGCCTAATGCACAGCCTGTGGACCAAACCGAGCTCAGTAAATACAGAACATTACCACGTGTGTGTGAGCTTGGGTTTAATAAAACTATGTACAAAGCAGTAAAGCAAATTAGGATACTTAAGAGATTAAGAGATTTTTTTTAATTAAGACTTGCATTTTTGTATTATGTGAGGTATGGTTTTTTAATTTCATTTTAAACTTTTGCTCATAGGTTAGAGCTTTGGGTACTATATTTATACAAGTAATTGTAAGCATACGATTCATTCGGAATAATAATAAAACACTTGATGGAAAGGATTTTGTTACACATTTTGTATCCCTAGCCATTGAATGAAATGTCTGTTTTGCCCAGAAAGTGTTTCCTGGAAATGTTTCAGGCACATGGGTGAATATTTTTATTGTGGAACTAGCAGCAGAACACTGTTACTGTCCTCTGATAACAGCATGTTCTGGTAGATTTATCTAATGAATGAGTAAGTGTGCCTTGGGCTGAGTACACTTTGGGTAAAATTCTAGCAAGGGTAATAATCACAGGATTTGGTATGACATTTTGCTAGCTCTCGTACATATTCCTGACTTTTCTAACATTTGTTTTTTTCAACTCATAAATATTTCTGCAGCCGACACGTTAAATGACACTGGCTTCCTTGGAGAGATCATGTATGTTAATAAAATGTGAGACAAAGGTATTGATTCTTGACTTTTTTGCTATGGGGAGAAAAGAAAAATAAAAAAAATATTTGAGAGAGAGCATTCTGAAGAGCAATTGTTAAATTGTCTCCTTCTTAAGTGTTACTTTCCAGTATGCCCTTACCTTTGAAAATGATTGATTGAAAAATAAACCCACGCTTACAATAAGAAAAATAATTTTGAAAGTTTGAGTGCTCTACGGGAGCAACAAGGCTGTGGGAACACAAGAATATCTCTGATTGTACTCAGTGAAACTAGGTTGTGTACTTCATAAAGAGCAGAAATTACTTACGTCTTGCACTTCTTAATCTTGTTGCAGCTTTCATCATTTCTCTTTTTAAGCAATGACTATATAACTGGACTTGACAAAGGATAGTTCAAGTGCTCAGCTTAGACAGGTAACTTTTATGTTTTGCAATATCTTTTTCATTCTAATGAAATCTTTCTCTCTGTTTTAGAGAAATATCACTTGCTGTGTCATAGCACATGGATTTCAGGACCGCCTGCGAAGAGGTAGGATCAGATATTTTTCTTTTTAAATATTAGTAGATTCAAAATCAACACAATTCTTTTTGTATGCAAAACCCCTTTTTAACCTTTTTTTCTGAAATGAAAGTTATTCAGTTGTTCACTTCGTGGTGGCAGACAGACTTTGTAGTAGAACATGAAAGAATTTTCCCAGGTGTATTCATTGCTAGTCCTCACCTCTGTCCATTCCAATTTACCTCTTTGGGCACAATATAGGTGCAGGTATCTATGTTTTGTACGAGCTTTGCACTTATTCTTCACTGTTTATCTCTGAAAGCCTGTACATGAACTAAAGCATCAATGAAGCCCAAAATTTGTGCATTTATCTTCAGCAAAATCAAAGGAAAAATGTAGAAGTATGGGAAAAGGGTGGGGAGACTGAAAGTTGTAAAGGTGACCAAAATGAAAAGTACTTCCATTCTGATTTGATGAGGTAAGAGAGTAATTTTCATGTAATGTAAGTATATAGTTTCAAAATATCAATATAAAGTAATTCAATTCCCTTCCACTAAGGATGGAGGAAGTTGTTTTTCTGATTTTACTAACTTTGTCAGAAAGAAAGAAAGAAAGATGTGTTTGTATGTATTATAAAGAGTCATATCATCTCTGTGTCTCTTCACAGTACTCCAGATGGGGTCTTACAAGAGCAGAGTAGAGGTGAACAATCACTTCCCTCTCCCTACTAGCCACTCCTCTTTTGATGCAGCTCAGGATATCATTGGCCTTCTGGGCTGCAAGCACACACTGCTCGCTCACGTCCAGCTCAGGTCCATCAGGACCTCCAAGTTCTTCTCCAAAGGACTGCTCTCAATGAGTTCTTCTCCTAGTCTATACACATATCAAAGATTGCCCCAACCCAAGTGCAACACCTTGCACTTGGCCTTGTTGAGTCTTATTAGATTGTTGTGGACCCACTGCTTGAGCCTGTCCAGGTCCCTCGGGATGGCATCCCTTCCTTCTGTTGTGTCAATTGCACTACTCAGCTTGGTGTTATCATCAAACTTGCTGAGAGTACACACAATCTCACAGTCTGTGTTGTTGATAAAGATCTTGAAAAGCACTGATTCCAAGACAAATCCCTGGTGGACACTACTTGTCACTGGCCTCCACCTGGACATAGAGCTGTTGACCACAACCCTCTGGCTATGACCATCCAGCCAATTTTTTATCCACAGAATAGTCCGCACTTCAAATCCATATTTCATCAATTTAGAGATGAGGATGTGGTGTGGGACCGTGTCAAAGGCTTTGCACAACATTTGTTGTCCTTTCTTGGTCCACTGATGCCATCACCCCATCATAAAAGGCCACCATTGGTGAGGCACAATCTGCCCTTGGTGAAAACATGCTGGCTGTCTTGGATCACCTCCTCATCTCACATGTGCCTTAACATCCCTCAGGGAAAATAAATCCTCAGGGAAGATAGGATACTATCTAGGTTGTCTAGGATACTATGTGACAGGCTTTAGTACATGTACAATCTAAATTCTGTAATATGGTATATCCCAAATTATTTGCCTGGGAGGGGTTGGGGGGGACATAAAACATTTCTGGCTTTTTTGTTTCTTTTTTTAAAATATATTTAATGAGCAGATACCTATTTTTTTGCAGGATTTTTATCTTGTTATTTAAGCTGCAGCCTAGCACAGATTATTTAGCAGCAATTAACTTCACTCTGTGCCCAGCAGCAGTAATGACAACAGCAGCTACAGAAAGATGACCTGCAATATGAGTCATATCGTAGACTTTAAAATGCAAGTGTATTGGCAGGTCCATTTTATGCAATATTTGGTTTCTAACTGGGCATTCATTTCAAGTTTAGGTCTTTAAAAATCACCTGCTTTGCTGAGCTTCCATAATAGACAAAAGAAGGACAGAGTGGCTCCTCCTATCCTAAAAGATCCATGATCTGGGGAACCTAAGCAAGTGCTTCTAACTTCTAGATTAATAAAATTAAATGAAGTAGATTCAACCCCAGTTTATCTGCTTTGTGTAAAATGAGCTGTGTGCCACTGAATCAGTGGTGCCACTTCTGAGAAATTCTTAAAACTATGATGATCTGCAACTTGCGTCCCAAGCCAATCAAAGTTAATAAAACATAGACTTTCAACCTACTTTCCTCAAATGCATATGTCTAAGTAAAGCATCAGTAGCCTTATGCTTACAGGTTTAACTAAATTTTTAACTAAAACCTCATCACTGTCGTTTTAGGATATCCTCTACTTTGGTTGTTAGAGGAAAATGTATCAAGCTGTATCTGATGGCCCAGTAGAGATGTAGCTGCTGCAGTTCTGTGCCCCCAGATCCAAACAGGAGTGGGGGTGAAGATGTATACACAGTAGGCATATGCACACAGAGCATGCATATACACTACATACGCATATCTATGCATGTATGTGGTGAGCCACATGAATCATGTGCAGACACACAAAGAACTTGCACAAACGTAGCACCAGCAGCCTCATCCAGGTCTGCTTTCTGGCTGAGCAAGATTGATGTCCACTAGAGAAAGAATACATATATATGCATATGCATATATATGCATATGAGTGCAGGTGCCTCCAGCAGGGGAGATCACACACTCAGCCTGCCAAGCAGCTGCCCCTGGGGCCCAGTCTCCTTAACTGCCGGCAACTGGGCATCACATGCATGCACACACATGTGCACAAACATGAAGCTCCTCATCCAGGAAAAAAGCTAGAAAGGAATTCAATAAGAAGTTAAGTCAGAGCATGACCAGATAAGTGTGCTGACCTATTTAGATGTAGCCAGCCTCTTTTTATGTCTTCACCTGTCTATTTTCCCATTTTTGTTTCTCCCTAAATCACTCAAATCCCTCTTTTCCTCTGCCTGTGGTTCTTCCTCTAAACATTCCACAGTAAGTCCAATCTAGAGCTGCATCCCATAATGTGTCCCACACCCATCAGCAGTGACGCTCCTTAGTCCCAAAGATGGTCTGTCATTGTCTCATTATGAAGAACCTATCCCAGTAGGTTCACCACATTCATTACACTTAGACACTAGGGCTGGAGCTCTCCCAGGACAACTTTGGGAGTGGATCAGATAGGGTGTCTCTTCCTGAGTCCTTATTTTGGGTTTCCACTTGCCGTATGTCTGTATGCTCCTCTGGACTTGTGGAGGTGGGCCTTTGATAAGCTGATGGCCTCTGTGATAGGCCTAGGTTAGCCAGGCAGGGTGTTACTTGGGCTCCCACTGTCTGTTATCTGTAAACCTTAGTGTGAGCAGGCAAGATTTTATCACATAACAGCTGTATTTTTCATTTACTTGGTTTCCAGAAGGGTTTGGGGTTTTTCCTCCACCCATGTGGACTTTGGATTACACCATCCAAGTCCTAAGGAATTACTTAATGTAATTCATTTAAGTTCTACATGAGATGTTATCATCCATTCTGTCAGGTATTTCAATTCTTAAATTTCAGCCAAGTTGTTATCTTTGAGCTTCTTGTAAAAATGATGATAGAGGCTAAAGCAGTACCACTGTAGCATTGCCTCCTTAATTAACTTAGTTTTATTCCACTAGCACATTTTCAGCAGCAGTTTAGCATCTCCAAGCTGTATTTTGCATGAAACCACTAAAGCTTTGTTATTATTTCAACTACTGACAGAAAACATAGCTCTAGGCTTTGCTCCACAGTACTTTTGTTTAATTAGGTATCTAGTCAGTACATTTACAACTTACAGACTTCTTTGCCATCCTTCACCAGTGCATCAATTTCTCAATTATTCTGTGTATCCATGAAAAATAATTACTGATCTTATATGCCAGAATACTTACTAGACAGTTTTTGATAATGACCGTAAAGATTGTCTTGAGGCCTTCCTCTTCTTCTCCTCTGTTTCCTTTCTTCTGAATATCTTATTGCCCTTCTTTCCCCATCCTCCAGAGACCTGTAACCACCACCACCACTGTAGAAGAACTGAGATCCCTCTCACTAAATGCCAAGTGGCGCTCAGACACTTCTCACTGCTACTTCTGTCCCCATCCTTGTTAATGGCAGTAAGTGGTTTGAACTGAGTTTCAACTAGCATAAAAACAAAATATTCCATATAGATGCGCAGGAACATTATTCAGAATGTACGTGACATACTCACTTTTTTTTCCTAAAACTATGATGTTGATGTGTGTTAACTTCAAAAAGCAGCCACACCCTACACAGCTACTTGCTCACTTCTCCAACAGAGGTATGAGGAAGAAAATCAGAAAGGTAAAAGTGCAGGAATTTTGGGTTGGGATAAAGACAGTTTAATAGGTAAAGCAAAAGCTGTGTGCTCAAGCAAAGCAAAATATGGAATTCATTCTCTGCTTCCCTTTCCCAGGCAGATGTTCAGCCTTTTCCAGGGCTTCATCATGCCTAACATGGCAAGACAAATGCTATAACTCTGAATGTCCACCCTTCCTTCTCCTTCCCTTATCTTTTTTTGCAGAGCCTTGTGTCATACCACACAGAATAGCCCTTTGGTCCATTTGAGTCAACTGTCCTGGCTGTGTCACCTCTCAGCATCCTTCTTGTCTATGCGGATCTTATGAGAGACAGCATCAAAGGCCTTGTTGAAGTCCGGGTAGACAATATCCACTATTTTTCCCACGTCTACCAGCCTTGTCATTTCATGGTAGAAGTTCGTCAAGGTGATCAAGGATGACTCTTTCATAGTGAATCCATGCTGACTACTCCTGCTGATTTTCTTGTTCTTCATGCACCTGTAAATGATTTCCAGGTTTAGCTATTCCATCATCTTCCCAGGAATCAAGATGAAGCTGACCAGCCTGTGGTTCTGTTCTACTTCTTGCCCTTCTTGAAGATAGGAGTCCTGTCATCTTCAGGCAGTTCTCCCAGTCACTGTGATCAAAGATTATCACTAGTGGTCTCGCAGTGACATCTGCCATCTCCCTCAGCACTTCTGGATGAATGCTATCAGGGCCCATGGAATTATGCATCTCAAGGTTCCTTAAGTATTCTCTGACCTAATTCAGTTCCACCAAGAGTACATCTTACTTGCTCCAACTTTGTCTATGGGACCTGGAATTCCTGAAGGCCAGACTTATTAGTAAAGACTGAGGCAAAGAATGCATTTAGTACATTAGCCTTTTGTCTGTCCTGTGTAACCAGCTCCCACATATCATTTGCCAATGGGCCTGCATTTTCTCTGGTCTTCCTTTTGTCACCTATGTACTTACAGAGGCCTTACTTATATTTGACATCAGTGGCCAGATTCAATTTCATTTGGTCTTTAGCTTTCCTAACTTCTCTGGATGTTTGAAAAGTGTCTGTTTTTCTCCCAGTTTACTCGTCCTTGTTTGCACCCTCCATATGCTTCCTTTTTTTGTTTAAGTTTGTCCAGGAGTTACTTGTTCATCCACACAGGTCTCTTGACATTCTTGCTTGACTTGTTCTTTATTGAGCTCATATGCATCACTCTTGAGCGTGGAGAAGTTGATTCTTGAATATTAGCTAACTTTCTTGAGCCTTTCTTCCCATCAGAGCCTTACTCCATGAGACTCTTCCAAGCAGATCCTTGAAGAGATCAAAGTCTTCTCTCCACATGTTCAGGACTTGTGAGCTTGCGTTTTGTCCTCCTCCCATCCCTTAGGATCCTGAACTCCTCTATTTCATGATCTCTTCAGCCAAGGCTGTCTTTGACCTTCATGTTCCCAGCAAACCCTTCATTATATGAGGTCCAGGAGAGCACCTCTCCTCTGTCAATCCTCTGTCACTTGGAGGAGGAAGTTATTAACAATGCACCAGAAGAACTTCCTGGTTTGCTTATATCCCATTGTGTGGTCCTTTAACCGTGTGTGGTTGAAGTTCCCCATGAGAGCAGGGCTTGCGAATATGAGACTGCTCTTACCTGTCAGTAGAGGGCCTCATCTGCTCCTTCTACTTAGGTGGCTTGTAGCAGACACCCACTGTAATTCCACCTTTGGTGTCTAGTGGCATTTGTTTTGAGATTAGAGTACTGAAATGGTCTTGCGTACTTGCAGTTACCTATGCATGTTGTTTGACCCTAAGGTTGTACTGCTGATCTGAATATTACAGTCAGTGGAGCCTAGTGAGTAGCTCCCCTCAAACCTGCTGACCTTAGTTACCTTAGTTCATATATGTATAGTTGTATACAAGTATGTGTACATTTTCCAAATGTCTAATTTTCATGTGGAATTAATTGAATTGCATGAAACAAAATCTGTGTAGGATTCTATTCTTTTGAGAAAGCAACTTATAAGAATGCCATAGCTGGATATTCATACCTGACAAATCAAAGAAAAAGAAGATTAAGCCCAGATTCAGTGTTTATTTTGGTTCTCTCAGGTGGAAGTATAGAATTCATATGCAAGAAAAAACTTGTTATCCTCTGGATTGGAAGGTGTTGGTACCTGTTTTAACAGGCTCTGAATGACAAACTGAGCACATCTGTTTGTATCTGGGCTATAGTCCATTTTTTGTCAGTGCTTTTCACCTACACTAGCAGCACTCCTCCCACAGAATGAGTAGCTGGACCATTTAAAAAACATCCTTTATGTGGTTCTGACACATATTCCTACCTCTTGTATTCATTGCCATCACTGCTTTATAACTGTTTCAATTTCCTTTTCTATTATTATACGTGCCATTATAAAGCAGTGGTAAGCTGGGCATGTTCAGCCTGGAGAAGAGAAGGCTGCGGGGAGACCTCACTGCAGCCTTCCAGTATTTAAAAGGAGATTATAAACAGGAAGGGAACCAATTTTTCAAAAGGGTAGACAGTGGTAGGACAAGGGGAATAGTTTTAAACTGAAGGAGGGAAGGTTTCGATTATACGTCAGAGGAAAGTTCTATACTGAGAGAGTGGTGAGGTGCTGGAACAGGGTGCCCAGAGAGGTTCTGGATGCCCCATCCCTGGACGTGTTCAAGGCCAGGTTGGATGGGGTCCTGGACAACCTGATCTAGTACCAGATCTGGAGGTTGGTGGCCCTGCCTGTAGCAGGGGGTTTGGAACCTGATGATCCTTGGGGTCCCTTCCAACCCAGGCCATTCTATGATGATTCTATGACAAGCATATCTCCATATGCCTAGAGGTCAGCTTCGGTTCAAGGAAGCATCCCAAAATGCAGGTGTTCATCTGGACTATATACACATTTAAGGCAGTTTCTGCAACCCATTCTCCTTACTGGTATCAGATTCTTGATGGTAAAACTAAATTCCAGAGATTTGTTATGTTTTGGAAAATACCAGCCAAACCAGAAGCTAAAAGACCATATCATCAGGTACAGAAAAATTTTTGAGAAATTTTTTTTCTCTTTCTTTCTTCCAGTGGTTCACAAACTGAACTATTCTTTGGTATCTGCTGAAGTGCCAAGGTCTTTTTAAACAGATCTGAAACTGAAAGAAGTAAAGTTAACTAAATTGTTTCATTACCAAAGTCTTGAAAACTAATGAAGATTAACTAAGATAGCCTGGAATACTGACTAAATCTCCTCCAGAACAAAACACTGGAAAAGTTTTAGATTTTTTTCTTTTTTTTTTCTTCTTCTTTTTTTTTTCCCCTTATAAATGACAAGGAGAAAAAAATTACAGAAAAATTCAACTTCTTTCTTTTTCTTAACAGAAAACCTGCCAGAATCCCTATTTAGGCCAGGTAAATTAACAAATATTGATGTTTGATGTCCTGCAGGAAAATGACTGAGAACAATGTGCAACATTCAAGATATATCTCATAGAGTATTTATTTTGGTATATATTTAGTATAGACTACGCAGCTAGCCTAAAGGTACAAACTGTAGTTTTAACAGAATCACTGAGTCAGAGAATGGTTAAGGTTGTCAGGGATCTCGGAGTTCATCTGGCCCAACCCCTGCCCAAGAAGGGACATCCAGAGCAGGGTGCGCAGGCCCGCATCCAGGCAGCTTCTGAAGATCTCCAGGGAGGAGACTACACAGCCTCTGGGCAGCCTGTGCCAGTGCTTCACCATCCGCCCAGCGCAGAGGTGCTTCCTGGTGTTCAGAGGGAGCCTCCTGTGCTCCAGGTTGTGCCCACTGCCTCTTGTCCTGGCACTGGGCACCACTGAGAAGATCATGGCTCCATTCTCTCTGCACTCTCCCAAAATGTATTTATATACATTGAAGAGATCCTCCTGAGCCTTCTCTTTTACAGGCTTGAACAGTCCCATCTCTCTTTTGTATATATTTCCTCTGAAATTATTTCCTACATATTTGTGAAGGCCATATATATTGTGGCAAGTTTTTTATAATACATAACTTTCCTAAAAGGAATTTATAACTGCTTATCAGGGCCTGATTTTATATACAACCAATATGGACATGTGGTATGAATAATCAAGGGTATAGCGAAAAAAGATTTTTGAAATACTTTTTGTACTGCCTTGTCATTACTGATTATCTGAGTGTGACCGTATTCTTTGTGGAAGAAACTTGTTTTGAGGACTCTGTTAACTTATGGCATTCTCCAGTAGCAATCTGAAGCAGAAATTCCAACACACGTTGGCATTGCAGAGCAAAGAAGGACCAGTTTTCAGCCCCTCTCATAGTTACATTAGTTTGGGAACAGCAAGCAGTTTCTAAACCCATGCCAAGAACATCAGCTCTTGCCAAATCAGTGTTCATTTGTAACTAGACTAAAAAGGATGTAGGATCAGATGGCAGAGGCAGTACTGTGCAGGTGCAAATTTCACTGCATCTGTCATTTAGGTACAGATACCTTCCTTATTGCTCTCTCATACAAAAACTCATCCTTTCCTCACTGTATATTACTTCCCTATCCTTTCCTTACCCTATCTCATGGACTTCATAAACACATGCAGCTTGCAACACTCATTTTGTTGCCCTCTTTAGAACAGGTACCTATTTCTATAAATAGGGTGAAGAAAGTAGGACAGTAGAAATGTAAGCAGGGTGATTTGGGCTCAGTCACATGTTCGGTCAAGGTGTATTGGCATAACAAAATGTTAGCAGCTGAACTACACTTCTTTCCCATGTCTGTTTCGAGGCAATGCAGTTTATCACATTTGAGCAGCAGAGGATGCTTTGCCTGACCTCTCACTGACAGTTACAGTAGCTCAGCTGACATGACATATGCTGCTTTATTGCTGTAGGTCCAGGCAGGGTAGGGCCCTCTGCCAGTGAAATGTAGAAGGCTTGAAGGGAAATTTTTTGGCACACTCTCTTGTGGAATCTCATAAAAACTAGTCATGAGAATGAAAGCTAATGTCAGCTGCAACTTCGCACATCCACACCTCATCCACAGGTGCACCATCTAAGCTCTTCACATGTAAGAGATGGTGGGGGTATAGATGAGGCAGCCCACCTGATATTTCTCCAGCCAAGATCATTTTACTACATTCTACATGGATGAAAGTTGTTGATGTGCATTGTGATTTTACGTGAAAACACATGTGCAGGATATCTTCCTGAAGTTCCAGCTCAGGATAAAGATGCAGGAATTTATATCCTTATTTGATTCAGTTTAGTTGGTGCTCTGAGGAGGGGGAAAAAAGAAGAAAAAAGAAATGTCAGGAGATAAAAAATAAAGCAGTGAAAACAATTAAATGTAGGTCTTCGTTTTAAAGAAATTGTCTTGAGCTTATGTAATGAAACTGAATTACATTTTTAGCATCATCTTTTAGGACCTTCTCTTTTACATGCTTGTTAATGCTGCTCTCAGCAGAGGGAAGAAGGTAGTATAATTGAAGCTTTAATTTTGAACTGTATCATAAACCAGCTTTCATAAAGCTCACAACAGTAAAGTGGTTCACTGCCTTTTTGAGTATCTGATGTAAATAAGATCCCTGAATATTTGAATCAGTCTTTCCAAAAACCAAAATGTTTCACTGTTCCCAAGCTTGGTTTTCTTGTTCAGACTGAATAAACTCAGCCCACATGCATTTGGAAACTGACTTGAATTTTAATTTTTTTTTTAATGCCTAATTGTGCCTGTTATGGTTATGTGCCTCTTAATTCCCACAAAGAAGCCCCTCAGCTTTGTGCAGAATGACTCTTTGGCAACTTTAGAGGGTTAATTGACCAAATCAAAAATGTGCAGTCAAGTAAGGCAGAGCTACTAAAATCAGTGTATTAGAGGCAGAATTTATCTCATTATCAATTGTCCAGGGGAGGAGGAAAGGTACGTTTGCAAACGTTTACTACAGGAGAAAAGGTATTTTATAAGCGGTTTCTGTTTGTGGGCTTCTTTCTTTTGTTTACTTACTGCTTGCTCTGTTCAACTTCCACCATCACTGCTTTACTTCACAACTTCATATGAAGAAGAGTCTTCTTAGTTTGGAAAGCAAAGTTATAAGAAGAAGGAGCAGGACTGTATTGCATTTAACTTTTTTACAATCGCTTCATTTTAATTTTCTAACATTTTATATGTGCTATAAGGGAGTTTTTCAGTGGTACTGAAGAATTACTTTCTTTCGCTGATCCATTTATTTCATTTGTGTGTCCATGTCAGTCTGTTTCTATCCCATCCTGTTATGAAAAAGACACACAAATTTTAGAATAAGGCCCTGTGATATCTTCTGACCAAAGCACCCACTGACTTTAGTGTGAGTTCAGCATGCAAAAACCCTCATTTTTCTACTTGTTACCTAAAAAGAATAAATATTTCAAAGATTCGGCTAAGTTATTCAGATTTGCTACCAGTGGTCAAGAGAATATAATTTTGTAAGTCTGAGTATTGAGCATAGAGCAGAAGTAAAAGGATCAGTGGCAAATATCATATAAAGCTATTTAAAGATTGTCCTCGATCTTCCTACCTCTTTCAGTGCCTCTTAAGAACAATTTAAACTTTCCATCTTCCAGTTGCCTACTCTTCCATATTTGTGTTTGTTCTCTTCATGCTATGGATCTAAAGTATCAGAGTGCATTAAGGGGAGATCTTCCAAATGCTCTTTTAAACTCTCATCTGAGAAAGAGCCCTTGTATTCAGCACAGTCAACCTTGACAAAGAAAGTTCACAGTGAGACTTTTATTTCCTTGATCTCCTCTCAAGCCAACTTTTTACAGACAGTGGATTAAAATCTGATCTGAATGAGGAGAAGTTATATTATTGACATTCATGAGCCCAAGATTTTAAATTATTTTCAACTAAGAATAATTTTCTGAAATACATGTGTGATTACATATATACTTGTATCTGTGCAAATAGGCGTAGTTATATAATGCAGGCAAATTCTGTTATAATGCTGAATTTTTACATTATGTGTAAATAAATTTCTCATTCCAAAAATGCCCTACAAACTTGTCCATTTATGAATTGTTATGTAGAGTAGTATTTTCAACATAGCCTTCAGGGAAAGATTACTAGATGCTTTGGGTACTTACACATGCACATTTTTTTTCCTGCTCAAACCTCTTATAGATAGTGACTCAAAAGTAGCACCAATATTTACTGCCAACAAAGATTCTGTTAAATTGCTCAAAAGCCATTTACTTTGTACTGAAGTTTATTGCTACAGAATTCCTGGCCTCTAGCTGTAAATATAGAATGCAGAAGTGAAGTGTAGATTAAGCTACTAGAGGGAGTTGCATTCTTTGATCTCTTCCTCTTATTCTTAACTTCAGCATCCTCATTTGAAAAGTAATTTGAAAGTCAGTGTTGTGCTTGCAGTTCAGGAAAAGCCACAGGATGTTCATGTAAGCTGTTAGTGCTTAGAACTGGTTAGTTTGGAGGTGTTACACAATTATATGTCTTCCTGTGTCAAAATTGGTGCAGTATGCAGGAAGTACAGCTTCTATTTTGTGTCCAAGTGAATTGTCATCATTTAATCTAAAGATGGAGAGTATGAGCATAGCTGCCCCAAAGCTAACGAAAGATGTGTCACAAATTCATCATGGGCAAAATAGGGCTTTGTAACTGAAAAATCTGCTTCTGCTCATTGCGGCCACAGCCATTGTTCTCGTGTAGTCTGAGCACAGTAAATACGTAGTAATAACTGGTAATAGTTTTGGATATCTGTTCATGTATTTATGGTCACTATATCAACCTCACAACTAAATTTACCAAAATTTTCAAAACATGGACTCTGGCAATGCAACGTACTAACTGAGAAAACCTTTTCTTTATTCCTTCCTTTGAAGACAAAGACAGGGATTTGTTTGCTGCAGGATGGTAACCAGGAGCCTTTCAAAGTGCGACTGCACTTAGCCAAAGATATTTTGATGATCCAGGAGCAGGATGTGATCTGTGTGTCTGGTGAGCCTTTCTATTCTGGCGTAAGTAGTTCTTATTTCATCTTTTAAGGTGTACTTTATAAAAAGCAGAAATACTCTGTGTATGTACATCTGTGTATGCATATATATGCATTTACTCTCAGCTTGATATCTCATTTTACATTGTTAACACTAAGTATATATTAATATGTCATCTATTGAGAGTAAATCTTATCAATACTTATCTAGGAAGCGTCAATAACAATTCATTATATACATGACTATAGTAGTGTTTCTCTGCACTGACTCTGGGGCCACATAATACAATGAGAATGACAAAAGCATTGACTTTTCCTATGAATGCAGATGTACTTACATGTCTGTATTGTCTGGGGTGTTGATAAGACAGTTGATGGTTAACTATTCTGATAGGGCTTTACTAGATCAAAGTGTAGCAATTACCTGTTATTCTCTGTTGCTTGGATCGCCTGATAGAATAGCATAATATCAAACTTCATGCACATTGCCAGTTGATGAATTGAGGGTCACCAGTTGAACTAGCATATTATCTTAACAGAGATGGACTTCAGCTGGAACAGTGTAGTAGTGTGATTTCTGTATTACTGTTTTTGACGATGTATTGTAAACATCCGAGATTTCTTACCTATCCACAAAATTCAATGCAGTGCTAAGAAACTGAGTTTTGTAAAATATTATTTGGAAGATCTGTGAAATGTTATGTAGAATAATATTGTTGGTTATTGAACTAAGTTTTTATTTAATCTAGAAGATAAGTTAAAAAAAAAACCTAACAAACCACTTACTATTCATTTCTATAGACATAGTGTAGAGTGATTTCTTTAATATTTATTGGAAGCTATTCTGAACATTCTATTCACTCAGCTAAATGAAATTATCCTAGGTTTTCATGTTAAAACTTGTGACGCATAGTAGTGTAATAGCTGTTTATGCAAATATTACTTCTGTCTGTGTTGTTAATTACTGCTGTTGGCACGTCTCTGTATCTGTATAATAAAAAGATAGAAATCAAAATCTAGAAGTAAATTGATAGAAAGTTATTAGTGCTTTCAGTATGGAAGATTAATGGAAAATGTGTAGAGGAATCTATCTCAAAGTGTATGTTTCTGATCGTTTCTCTGAAACAGGAGGAACGTGCTATCTAAAGTATCTCCATACATATTGGGTTTATTTACATGACAAATTTGGAACTAGCTTTTGACTATTTCATGCTACAATAGTACAATTTATTAGTACAATTTATTCGTACAAGTCCATTCATTGTATATGGAATAGAGATGCTCTTCTTAATGTTTGTCTACATACATGATATCAGCCCAGGCAGAAAGAAATTATGAGTTCAAGCTCTGGCTATGGCTATAGCTGTTTAATTAACAGGACACACTGCAGCACTATTACTCCACCACTACCATTCTGCCTTTATTTATTAAAAGATTTTATTGTTCAAAAATATGACTGTAATTGTTGTGCTGCAATGTCTATTACTGCTGCTGAACTTGTTATTTAAATGTTTTCATGAAATGCATATTTAATTTTTTCCCCATTTCACAGCAAGTCTCTCTTACAGATTTTTCATCTTTAGGTTTGTCACATCCCACCCATGAAGGGAGGGAGAGGTGATCAGTTTCAAAAATGCCCCGATTAGATTAAGGTGAAACTGACACTCAAGGTCCGAGCACAATCATTGTTTTAATGAGAATATCTGTACTACAATTATCTTAAAAGTATTGGCACTCTTACAAGTGTATCTACCTAAGCTGTGCAGCTAAACTGTGTTATTTTATAAGAAATCAAAATAAACCTTGCATTACTTAACAGCTTTACAAGGGAAAAAGAAAGGAAAGAGAGAGACAGAGGGAGGGTGTGTGAGAGAGAGATGGGCAGAGAAAGAGATCAGTGGTCTGGGTTCCAGTGTTGATCCAGTCAGCAAGAGGTCCTCAGTCTATGAGAATGCTTGTCCAGAAATTTCAATATATTGAAGTCTCAAAGCGCCCCTGGGCTTTTCTTGAGCATCCTTTTACACCTGATAGATTTGAACAAGTTCATCATAAACGAGTTTGTTCATCAGTGAGTTTGTCAACAAACACGGGAGTTTTGGACAGAGCAAGGCCATCTTGTCTCCACAGGGCTCCCTCCTGCGACCATGCCTTCAGCCTTTAGCCTGCTGTCGTGGCAACGGTCTTGTAACTGTTTGAGATAGGTCCAGGCATACCACAGATAAAGTGTTTATCATTGGTCTGCTACAAGATTGGCAATGGCAGTGCTGAAAATAATGGATGATTTGCTTCACTGATTATGCTCCCAATATTGTATTAGCATATTGAATGTATAACTCATTAACTGATATTAATGTGGTGATGAGGAGTTTCTTTTCTCTTGGCAGTATTTCAAAATTCAACCAGTTAGGCTGGTGAATTTTGAGCCTTTTACCCTGATTTCCTCTGGGATTAAGACTAGATCTTGAATCAGTAGGCTCATTCTAACTAAGGATGATTGGCATTTCAGAGATAGTTGACTTTTTGTCATAAGCCATTTAAATCATCTGGAATTATTGTTGTGACTGTGTAGCATGATCAGACAAGTACCACAGACTTACTTTTTGTGCATTTTTTTCTTCCTTTTTATTCCTGCTGTTATTAGGTTTCTTTCTTGTTTGTTTGCTTGTTTTGCTTATCTTTTATTTTACTTGATTGATTTTGTTTTGTTCTTGGTGTCATTCTAGATGACTGACCACATCTGTTTTTTGACTGAGCAAGGGGTTTTGTTAGAAACTAACATTGAATGCCTCATTGAAATAGTAAAAATAAAATTTGTAGCTGAAGAACAATAGCATTATTAAATTTTACAGAGAAATAGCAACGGTGAAAATTCTTCTTAATCTGATTTAAATAATTTGATTATAGGCTTTTACTTACCACTTCACTTTTTAGGAACGAAAGACTTACAATGCTTCTAGTTCAGAACAGTGTCTCTTCTGTTTGTTGAGTCTGAATCAATTTGCATGCTCCTCTGTGTAGGACAGACTTTAAAGTCACTTAATGTTCCTGTGGTGTCCTGATTTGCATCCTGCAGAATAATTTAAATGAAAGCAATGAACTCCTAGGAGTGAGGTGCTGCTTAATGTGAGTACATGAAATAAGGTCCTAGTTTTTAATATAGATCACTTCCTTTTTAGTGGAAAAAAATTCTAATTTCCCAAAACTAAGGAGGTGCAAAGGAACCTATTTTCCTATCATTGCATCCATTTTAGAGTAAGAAAAGAAACTGAGTAAAAGATTATAAGCAGCATAGCATTAAAGCAGTGTTAAACTAAAAAGGAAAAGATCTGTTTCTTTAGTAGTTTGAATGAAATGATGGTGTCCATGAGGGTCCTGCATCAATCATACCTGAAGCAATTCCATAAAGCATCAGATAGTCACAGATTATGTAGACCTAAATTTCAGCATCAGTTTCACCAACAGGTATTACAGGGATTTGTCTGTGTACACAACACGAAAGACTTGATTTCCAGGAGACAAAAATGTGAATTCACCATTATCCTGCTAGTGGATGTCTGATGTTGATTTGGACTGCAATGCAAATGAATAAGTTAGATGAGAACATTTTGCAAAACGTAAAGTCTAGAAGGCGGTATCTTTACTAATCCAAATGAAATCCTTGCCTGTAGAGAGGCTCGATAGTATGCAAAGTGTATGTCTGAGTTTTGATTAGTGTATGTGATGAAGATACCAATGAGTCTCTGTGAGAGAAAATTGGAATATAAACCAGTGACTTTTAGGTCAGGTTCATTTTTCTTTCCCCTGATGTAGTAGACTCTCACAAAACATCTGTTCATAATTGTGGTATTGCCAACAGACAGCTTTCTTATAATCATCACAGATCTCTGCAATAGTTACTTGTGGTGCAGAACAGTCAGGATTTTTATTCTTTTCATCTGAAAACAGTTGAATTATACATAGCAACTTCATCGTTATTGATGGCAGAGAAATGTTTATTTTCTTTTTAAACATATTCCTTGAATTGCATGAAATTTCACTCACAAAATTTTACTACGTGGTGTTGAAGATGACAATGCACAATAAGGCAAACCCCAGTCTTTCAGATGTACGTGTCGATACACCAAACTAACAAGAATGGCCTGACAGTGGCCTTGCTGAAAATTAGGGCAGGTGGAGAGTTCCTCTAAGATGTAGCATGTCTGATTTGAAAGACAGATCTTCAAGAGGCTAATTCCTAGGAAAAGTTTTAACCTTTACAATTGTAGAATCAAATTTTTTATTTTACTGTTAATCCTCATAATTTCTGTCACCTTTTGTGACTATCCAAAACTCAAGTAAAGGGGTAGTTGTGTTTTATCAAGGAATGTAGTTTACCCGTCTAGGAAGCCATTTATCTTTTTCTTATTTTTTTTTTTAACAGATTCTATTTGTTTGCTAATTGTACTCAGGCAAGCGGTTTTTCTATTAGAGTATCTGCCTGTTATATCCATAAACCATTGATATATATATATATACGGGTATACCATCTGACAAGATGAATGGTTCGAATCAACTGCTGTTTTTCTTAAAGTCTGAAAATAAACTGTGAGCAGCTGGCAAAATGTTAACTTTTGTTATCAAGACAGTTTGTTTTTAAATAATTTTCTTAAAGATTCTGTTGAAGAGTCATAGATTTTCTGAAATACGGCTAACTCACTGATGAAAAGATGGAGATGACTCCTTCATTTTGAGTATTCTAATTCATTGCTGCTATGCAGTAATGCATTAATTAAACATCAAATAACTTCTATTTTAGCTTTTTTTAAGGATGTTGGAGGATGAAGATCATTCATCCTTTCTACACTAATAATAAGCAAATGTACATTTTTGTAAATTTATAGAGCAACAGTTCTCCAAGTAGTATAGCATTTCTCTAAGGATTTAACTGAGTTTGATACAAATGTATTTGAATGTAACCTATGGACTGTAGTTGTTTTTTGGATAGGCAAGAAGCTTTCCTCAGTAAACACCTTTTCCAAGGTCAGAAGGTAACACTAAGTTGTTGAACTGAAGCCAGATCTGATTTCTGGCATTACTGATCACAGAACTACTCTTCTATTTCTTGTAAAGATAAGAACTTATTATTACATCTCACTTTTGAATTTGTCCTTTTGCTATTGTGAAATCAACTGTATTGAAAGATTTATAACTCTGTACAATGTCCATATGCATTATAAAAAATTAGATGCGTTAAAGAGAGCTTTTCAGCTTATAAAATCTGTACAATATGCTGCTTTTCTTGGTGTTTTTGACTTAAATGATATAGCTGTTATTTCAGAACATGTAACTTACACCTGACCTGCCTGAGCAGCCAGGTGAAGCTACTGTATTTCCCTTGCTTGTACGTTTTAGAATTTTGGAGACCTACTGAAAGTGTATTT
>WBMW01004221.1:48898-73861 GCA_013396635.1 Penelope pileata
AAAAAAAAGTGAAAAGCCTAAAATAGTAAACAAAGTTTTGATTTATTTTCTACTTTCTATTTCTTCTGTATTTAATTACTGTTTTGATTCTGATGTGAGACTGAACAATGTGAACAGTACCAAAGTAAAACCTCCTGTCTAGGAGAGAACTGCAAGTATGTGAACACATAAGTCACATTTCCAGCATTTTCTATTTTGTTACCTTTGCGTAGCTGCCAGATCGCATGTGATTTTCTTTTTCTTTTTAATTATGTTTGTATCTGTCAGATTTTCAGTGGAGTAAATCCTTTTTTTTTTTTTTTTTTTTAAACGTAAGTCATCAAATATCTATCAGATGGTGGTAACATTTTTTTTCCTGCTAATCTGGACAGTTTGTAAGTGACAATCTAGACCTGAAAAAATGTATGTAAGATTATTTAGGGACAGTCCAAACCAGCTTATTTTTCTGCACCTACCTAAAAATAAAATGTGCAGTAATCTATTGAGATTAAAACACAAGACTGCTATTTGTAATGCCAAATTTGAAAGAGCAGAATAAATTCTTCTCTTTGTTTTTACTGTCTTCCCCCAAAAATACCAACCTACCAACCAAAAAAAAAATCACCACCAAACATTAACTCTGAAAAACATAAAATGCTTGAAAAACCCAAAACTTTTACCGGGGTATGATGGGAGGTGGCAGCTAGGAACTACAGCTATGATGAAACTACAGAGGATGTTCTTTACCAAGCCTTGCGAGAAATCAGATTAATACTGACCTTGGACTTCCTTTCTTTTCCTTCTTTATCTATTGAAAAATGCAATACTTTGAAATAAATCAACCTTAGGAGGAGAATTTTTACAAGTAAAAATTTAGATGAGTGTTTCTGGTTTTAGCAATATATAACAAGAGCAGTAACATCTTGGAGTGAAAAAAAGCAAAGCGTCACGTGCTCTTGTTCATTAGAGTCAGTGTTAGCAGTCTCTATAACACATCTGCATTTACCATGCCCAACTGCAGAGGAATCAGGATTTCCAACTGACCAGGCAATATGCTCCCTTCCATACTGCCAGCCCTTTCCAGTTGCCTGAGCAACTGAAATCAGGAGTTGCCAGCAGCTGAACAAGCTGGTGGCATTAACACTGTTAATTCAAATTAAAGATGTGAGTGACCTGTGTGTTCTGAGAATAAGTGTAAAGTTTGACTGCTCACATCAATTAATCCAAAGAAATAGTGGTAAAAAAGAGCAAAGCATTAACAAAAAGAGGATGTAAAATCTCTCTGCTGAAAAATGTATGAAATTATTCAATGCATAAAGAAGTTTCTTAAGAAATTTTCTTACTTCGAAGTATAATGTGATGTATGACTAATGACCACTGAAGTGAGAGCATGGCCTTGAGGATATTATGGCTTCAAATCTTAGTAGACTATCTATAAAGTTGCTACCAATGTATTGTTTATATTATTGTATTTCATTATTGTGTTTTAGAATTATATCTTAGCATTTTCCTCCTTCTTTAAAAAAAAAAAAAAGTTTGGCATGTCACTCGGCTGTTGTTGAAGATTTCTCTTCATGCCTCTTCCTATTTTCCCAGCTATTTCTTCCCTCCTCACCCTATTTCAGCTTTTTTCCATGTTCTTACATATATATATGTAGTACCTTCATGTCTGTTGCATCCACTGTGAAAACAGAGTTCTTGTTCTCTATCTGTAAATAATTCATGATTACATAGAATTCTGTGCCTTTCTTCCCCAATTTTTTTATTGTTGCTGTATGCTCAGAAGGTAATTTTTCATTTCTAATCTCATTTAAGATATCTGTGACCTCAAGAAGATCATACTGTTGTTTAAGGAGAAATTTTAATACATCTTTAATGAAAGCCTAAAAACTACTGCCTTTCTGTTTCTTTGAATAGCTCTCGAATGAAGAAGATTTTTGGCAAAACTCTTTGCTCTCCTTTCCAGTCAATGAACATATGTGTGGATGAGGAATTTTCTGAGTTACAGGCGTAGAAAATGTTGACAGCTTGGCAGCAGCTTTGAGTATTTTCCATAAAATGATTACTACATTTTTTCTGTTCCAGGGAACAGGTTCTAAAACACTCCTCTGAATCCTGTGTTTAAAGATCCTAGGAGCTCTAACTTTCCTTCTGTTTAGTATAATGTAACTAATAAATGTGGTAATGGAATTACAAGCTTACAGGGTATGTCATTTAGTCTTGTATCAAACTAGGTAGCTTCTCATCAGGATGAAATTTTATTTGTAAAATCTGGAGAAAAATCAGAGATGGCAGTTTTGAGAAGCTGCAAAACCAATGCAAAATCAAGCATAGACTACCACCCTGTGTAAATAAAGAGGAAGAATGTTAAGTAAAATATTAATAGACAAGACTACATCTGGCACAAGCTTTCAGTTAGATTATATTTTAAGCATATCATTAGAATCAACAGAACAGTACTGTCTTTAAGCTGGAATAATATAAATGATGTGTTGAAATATGTAAAGCACTTCTTTACTGTAAAAAAAAAAAGTCTTCTAGAGTTGTCGTATTTTATTCGTGAATAGTTGTAAAGCATTTTAAGAACTTAAGGCTATTAGACTAGTGAAAAACAATTTTATATTTATATTGTTCATTTGAAATGCTAACTAAAGGCATTAGAACAAAATCTTTTGCTCCTGCTTGCTGGTCAAACTTTTTTATTATATTAATCATTAATCATTTTATAAGCTTATCATGTAAAATAAAAATATGTGCACTGTAGATGAGATTTTTTCTGTTCACCTTGGCTGAAGATGCCACTGAAAACAAAGCTTAGTTTAGATATATTGTAAGTTGCATACTTTGAAAGAAAACCTTCCTTAGATAAAAGAATTTTATGTCAAAACATTTCCAAACTAGCTACCATCAAAATACTTACTTAAGTTACTTTGCAACTGTAAGTAGCAGATTTGTCTTTCCAAAATTAAATTTGACATTCTGGCTCCGTACTCAAGGGAGGACATAAATGATGAAGATGATTTTTGCCTCACTTGGGCATGTGCTTAGAATCATCTAGATTGAATGTATTTATTTTTCTTTACTAATTACCGGAGAAAACTACCTTTGACCACTGCCTAAGTTTTAGATGACTTAACTTTGGTTAGATGAGTCCTATTGTTTTTCTTCTAACATTTTGGTTAAAAAAAGGAGAGCCAGGATCTGATCCTAAGGCAAAATTCTGTCATCTGATAGTTTTGGAAAAGCTGTTACACTATATTGTTTATGTGAGGTTTGTAATTGGACCCTAGTGGATTACTGATGGCTTAGTAATTAAATACTTATATGTAATTCTGATTTGTATTTTTGAAGATTGTTAATCGTTTTCATGTTTGTTAACTATTGTGTTGTGAAGAGTGAGTCCTTACATTTAAGATACACCAAAGTAATAAATTTCTTCATTGTAGGACCGTGAAGCGTGTTGAATTAGCCTGGGTTAAATACAATGCAAAGCCTTACATATAACATGTAACTAGAATGCATCTAATTTGCAGTATGTTCTTCAAGTTCAGTTCTGTTCAGTAACAGTCCAGACCTGAAATATTTAATAATCTACTTTCAACAGAAATAGAAAAGAACCTGGGAGTACCACATGAAACCCTCTGATAAACAATGCTGTGCTGTGAACTTACAATTGCTTGAATTATTTTTCTGTTCCATTTGCTTACTGTTACACAATTTTGTTTACTTAGTGGTCTGCTATATTGGTAAAGCATTCATTTTTAGCTCTTAAAAATCAATCCCAGGCTCTAGTGTAAAATATTTCTTGTTTTCTGTTGGATGGCCTACTCAGGGAAACTCAGGGAAAACAAAACGCAACAAACAAATGAAGTGTTTTCCTGGCTTGCCTAACTCTGCCTTAGCGTGAGTGAAAACCAGAAAGAATATTTTACTGTCTTTTCTATAGGTACGTATGTGTCAATGTTGTGCTCAGAAAAAGAATGAAAATGATAGAAATACTTGGCAGGGCAGCTTTCTATTAGGCTTTTTAAAAAGCATAGCTCAAACATAGATGCCACTCTTTAAGCTTAACAGGGATAGTGAACTACAAATTTTTGTGAAGATTTATGTTCTTTAATGAGCATACTACGTCACTTGAAATTTATGACAGGTGATATACTTTGTTCCATGCATAGGTAATGTAGTACTGTTATGCTATCTTAATTATTAAAAGATTATTATTTTTCAGTGTATTCTTAAGTAACATGTCTTTTCTGTTTGATTTGAGCATGTATAGCAAAAATATTAAAATTATTGACTAGAATGTACTGTTCAATCTATTGTTCATAAGTACGTATCCAACAGAATACAGAACTGGAAATGAAGGGTAGCTGTCGAAAAAAAATACTACTATCAGCAGAGCCGCAGCTGAGTGTTTCATGTTCTTATGCGTAAACTCAGCTTAGATGAAACATCGAGCTATGGCCTATATTATATTATATATATATATATAATACATGTATACTATATATGTATAATATCCTTAGTATATTGTCCTCAGCATTAGCTGTGGCTGAAACCCCCCGGCAGACAGAAGCTTTCCTGAGTGTGCAGTTTGTGGCCTGGAGTAGCTTTGTGGATTGAACTTAGTTTCTGGGAACTTTGCTATGAAAATCCTTAGGTGTCAGTGGAGATTTGAGAAAGCTCTTCTGGACTCTCTGCGCAGCACAGATGCACATTGATGAAACAGGTTAGGTGTATGCTTTTCTATTGCCATACTGTGCATTTCTTTGGTGGTCATGAATAAAAGAGTATAATTTTTTTCATGCAGTTCAAGACATTAAAAAATTGAAATGTTTAGCCACTTAGCAGAAAAATAATATACCTCTTTCACAGAAAATATTAAACATTTACAAAGATGAGC
Source organism: Penelope pileata (assembly GCA_013396635.1). Lineage (NCBI taxonomy): Eukaryota > Metazoa > Chordata > Aves > Galliformes > Cracidae > Penelope > Penelope pileata. The sequence continues at coordinate 53,781 of WBMW01004221.1, forward strand.
ACAAATAAATAAATGTAAAGTCTCATTTTGGGCAGTCATTTCTTCTTGTTACCCAAAACACTGCACAAGTTTGTGCTTGGTATTTCTGCAGTATCACAATTCATTTTTGTCACAAATGTGAAAAAGAAAGACAATTGTGTTTTCCCTCAAATTCAGCAATAGCAATTTTCCAAATCTTTTACCTCCCTACTTCCTTTATTTTCTTTTTACATATGAAGAATGGAAAAGTAGGTCTGTAGAGCTTTCAAGCTCTCTCTTGCTAGCATGTTCCTCGTATGAGACAGAAGAATGCTTTATGCTTCCTTATGCTTCCTACACTCATCAATAGCCACATGGATGGACTGAACTATGATCCAGTCCTTAATGTAATAAATAACATTGATAGTATATATATTTTAGTTGTTCATTCATATCTGAACGGCACTGGCAATCTGCGCTGATTCAACTGAAATGTGTGAACATATATGTTCAGACTTACGAAATTGTGTGTTTGAAATGAATATAAAATCTAAACCACATGAACAAGACAAAAAAAAATCTAGCTATTCCATTTATTTGTGACTAGAGGTATGCTGTATCTGTACGTCTGCCACTTAGATTTTTCACTGCTAACCAAATTGACTAATACTAAATGATCCTTGGGAATGAAGTCAACAAGACAGACTAGAAAATAAAATCTTTGCTTTTTAAATGTTCGTATCTGAGACAGACACTAAGCTACGATTTTTACATAGGAAATTTTAAGGATAAGCAATAAAAGAGAAAATATGGGCTGCTTTAAGTCTGTTCATAGCAATAATCTTTGTAACTATTTGTTATAATTTTTTAAACCAGAACTGTGAGATCAAACAGTGAGTGTTTACATTATTCTCTTTATTTGGACCAATAATGTGCCTTGAAGTAAGATTCTGGATGATCTGTACCATTCGTACTTTTGTTCATGTCACTGAATGGTGTTGGAATACATAAACTGTATTCCTTTTGGATGAAACTAAATTGGAGAATGTACTCCAGGAGTGCAATTTGTGTACTTCAAGATCTAGTATTCAGTCTACCTACAGGACCAATTTAGGGCCAGTAGAAGACCTCTGAAACGCATGTGTTTAACTCTACAGATCTGTTCTTATTGCACTGCACTATTTACTACTGCACACATTGCTAGTTTCGTGCGAATTAATTTTTGTCTGAAACAAGCTCTGCTTTTCTTCCAGACTTTGATGTTTACTCCTTGTTGTGGTTTGACCCAGCAGATAGCTAAGTCCCACACAGTTGTTTGCTCACCCTGTCCCCTCCCAAGTGGGATGGAAGGAGAGAATCAAGGAAAGAGTATGGTAGAACTCGTGGGTTGAGATAAAAGCTATTTACTAAGCAGAGAAAATAAAAGAAATAACAGTACATATAAAAAATGGATGATACACAAAGCAAGGGACCAATGCCCGATACCCAGCCAGCCAGCAGACCCTCACTCTGAGCGACTGCCCTTCTGTAAAAATCACGATATGATGTGGTATGAAATAGCTCTTTGGTCAGTTTGGGTCAGCTGCCCTGGTCCTGTCCCTTCCCGGTTTCTGGCTCCTTATGCCTCCTAACTGCTTCACTGAGGAACAGAATATGTCCTTGGCTCTGTTCAGCACTGCCAGGTGTTATCAGTTTTGTTTTCCTTCTAGGACCAAAACACAGCTTCATACCAGACACTATGAGAGAAGTAACTTCTGTTAGAAACTAGGGCACTCCTGCAGTGTAGGTCACATAGGATTTTCTCATTCAGGAATTCACAAGTTTATTATAAGAAGAAAAATCAATGTAGGAGAGTAGCACAGAAAGAACTTTCTGAAGTGTGGTTGTAGATGGTATGGCAGAAAATACTAAATCTAACCAAACTTGATTTGACTTTTTTTCCAGGAAAGGACGGTAACAATTAGAAGACAGACTGTAGGAGGATTTGGATTAAGTATAAAGGTAGGATGATTTTTTTGGTCTATTATTCCATATTACACAAAAAATGGCATTGTAAATAGCTAACTTTAGTTTTAATGAGGATGAACTCTATTTCAGAGGACTAGAGGCAGTAGAGCAAATATGTTCTATAAAGTCAGATGCTATCATGATAGGGTAACCCGCAGCTACATTGCCCTGTGGAACAGGAGGCAGTGGAAAGATCACTCCATTAAGATTCAAGCCAAGCAGACCTGTAATACGATTTGATATGAGATTTGAAAAGTGTTTGCAACTGCTCAGGCTGTACTTTTGTTCAATAACACTCTAATTTGGGTGGTTGTTAATGCTAACTTACAGCGGCAGGCACACGGAAGAGCCAATAAGTTCATCATCAGTTCTCCTAAAAATAAGATCATATTACTTCACGTCACCTTACTTCATTAGTTGGACAGAAAGTGTTAATGCTTTCTTGTATTGTTTATTTTTCCATAGATCAAGCAAATGCAGTTATTTATCATGTTACCATATTTTTGCTTTCCTCAGTAAGAATTAAGAACACATGAAAGTGTGATCCCTTTTGAGGGTCAGAGGGTTAATATTTTTGTCTTCATAACCTTTATGTAAATCTATATTACTATTATTTTGAAAACCTTACTTTAGCTTTCAATCTCAGTGTAGAGATTCAACATTTTTTTATCTTCTGCCGAGAGGGACCTGGGGGTCCTGGTGGACAACGGGTTGGCCATGAGCCAGCAGTGTGCCCTCATGGCCAAGAAGGCCAACAGGATCCTGGGTTGCATTAAAAAGAGCGTTGCCAGCAGGTCGAGGGAGGTGATCCTCCCCCTCTACTCTGCCCTGGTCAGGCCTCACCCAGAGTACTGTATCCAGTTCTGGGCTCCCCTGTATAAGAAAGGCAGGGACCTCCTGGAGGAGTCCTGAGTCCAGCGGAGGGCCACAAAGATGATAAAGGGCATGGAGCCATCTCCCTTATGAGGAAAGGCTCAGTAATCTGGATCTGTTCAGCCTTGAGAAAAAAAGGCTGAGAGGAGATCTGATCAATGTGTACAAATATCTTAAGTGCGGAAGACAAATGGACATGGGCAATCTTTTTTCAGTGGTCTGTGGGAACAGGACGAGGGGAAATGGACTAAAACTGGACCATAGGAAGTTCCACACCAACATGAGAAAGAACTTCTTCACAGTGCGGGTGACTGAGCGCTGGAATAGGTTGCCCAGGGAGGTTGTGGAGTCTCCTTTCGTGGAGATATTCAAGACCCGTCTGAATGCCTACCTGTGTAACCTGCAGTAGGGAACCTGCTTTGGCAGGGGAGTTGGACTCAATGATCTCTTGAGGTCCCTTCGAACTCCTACAACACTATGATTCTGTGATTCTTAACACAGCAGTCCTTAGCATCAAGATGGCAATAGGAGAAATCAAGTGTACATCGGATGGATGCGAAGAGCCTTATTTATGCAAATAAAGTAGCAGTGTAGACTTTCCTGTGAATATCTGCTTGTGCTGACCTTATAAGAACTGATGCAGACGAAGGATTAATGTACATTTGTGTTGTTGTTGATATGAATATTGCTGAATAGACATATTAGTTATTAAAATACATCTCGGCACACTTGCTTTTCGCTCTTTGACCCACTAAAGACCTCTATTCAAGGAAAACTAATTGCTATTTTGTGGCCCAAGTTTCTCAGTTTCTCACAAGTTTAGTCAACACTACCCGAGTTATTTTCTTGCAGTGTCATTATAGGTTATAGTTCACTGAATAATGATGCAGTAATGTGTGTCAGTTTAAGATAAAGTGTATGGTTGAATGAGGTTTTATTTAGTTGGTAGTAAGAAATATGCTTAGGATAAGGACTGTTAAGGTTTGGAAAGCAAATTTCATGAAGTTGATTAAAGTTGACTAAAATTGATTTTTTTGCCTACACAGTAAAATTGGTTACATTTTAAATTTAAAATTGTGGAAAAAAAAATAAATATCACCTTGTATATAATTATCAGGTAAATACAAGAAAATAAAATATAATTGACAAATATGAAGTGAGTGGGCAGGTGGTCTTTCTTAAAATAGCAACATTTTATACAGCAAGATATGCACTGTTCAGTTTCTTGGGTGCTGCAAAAGGATTTAAAAGTGCCAAAACAAACTAAGGATTTTTCAGATTATTAATTCAGCATAAGAGGATGTCTTTATGCATTTATGAAAGACCTGTAAGTGGAATAAGGTCCTGTTTCAATTAATATAGTTTTTAATATAGATGATTTAAGAGTATTAGAAGCAATTGCTACAGAATTTACAAATCATGGCATTAAAATATTAAACATACTTCACAGTTTTATTTCATAGTTGTTTTGATCAAAAATAATACATTCAGGCTTGAACAGATGTTTTCTTTTCAATTTTTGGAATGATTAATGACCAGTTGATGCTTGTTAGTTACTTTAACAGATATTACTGCAACAGATGTCATTAAGTAGACAGATCTTTTTCAACAAAAGAAACTCAAACTCAATCAGATAGTATAGACTAACTAATGAAAATGGTGAGAATAATTCCGTGGTCTTGGATATTCTTTCAGTGTGTTTCAAGCAATATGATTCTTCCTGTTCTAAAAGTTAATGAACATGGGTCCTAGTTTGCTAGATCCCTTTTTGAGTAAGCCTTATTCTCAGAAAGAAAAAAGACAGATCGACAATTGGACAGTGAGCTCAACCTCAAACAAAGTACTGAATATAAACTTCTATTACTGTGTTTAGCTAGTAGTAGGAAATAGAACTGGAACATTTTTAGCTTTCTCCAGGATCTAATTCTGACTTCTCAAAAAAAACCCTGTAACTCTTGAGTTTCAGCTCTAGGCAAAATGCTAATGGTCGGGGAAAAGGAGAGAACTTCTGTATCCGATCCTGACTGATCCTTTTCCCATGTTTTGTGTTCTGATTTTTGGCAAACACACATTCACCCTCACACAGAAACACATGGCTGATGTATGACAGTATACATGCTGAGATGTATTTCAAGTTTGTTTAGCCCTTATACCTTTCAGAGAAGGGCAGTACTGTCAGAGGGATATTCTGGGACCTGGATTTCTATATATATCTAACAAGCCAAGGCAGCTTAGTTGTGGATGGCCAGCAAGTTTTTTTTGCCTGTCCTTGTGCCCATGAACAAGCTCCTGCACTACTGTAGTTTCTTGTGTAGCCTTTTAAGAAAAACAAAAATCACTGATTGGTTTGTTTTAGGGCTCAGTCCTGAGTGCTGTGATGATTCATTAAGACCCCTCAGCAGTGGCTGTGAAGTGGGCACCTCTAGCTGATCAGTCATCTTAAGTTAATCATCTGTGCTTGTTAGTTAGTCAGCATGCTGGGCTGTCTTTGTCTCTGTATTAGTGTTTTTGGAAAGCCACTTAGACCAACAGACGTGCATGCAGGCTTGTTTGTGTGCGTATTATAGGCTGGGTGGGAAAGTTACCTGATCTCCATCACTCAGCTGCCACCTCTTTATGCCAATAATATATGCCTCAAACGCATGATTCTTATTTGAGCCCCTGCATATTTCAGAGACTCAGTCTGGATTTAAAAGATTTGAATAAATGTAAATATACTGCATCTCCTGCTACTGCTTATAAATGGGGCAGGGAACAGTAGCAAACCCCTTTTGATTCAGCAGCAGTGTAGATAACATGAAGAAGACTTAGGCCTTTCCTCTTTGTTTTGTAACTGTGTCTCCCACAGCCTCCTGTACTACAGTAGTTCTGTGTCTCAGGTTATTTAAGGTTGAGTGTTATCTGAGGACTTACTTTCTGGCTATGATGTATTTCAAAGGACCTGCTTATCTGAGATGTGCGTTATACAAGTATAGTAATTAATGTCTCTCACTTTAAAGCGTTTGCTTGTGCTTTGATATGAATTTGTCTAGTTTTAGCACTCAGCTCAAATGTATTGTCATTTGTTTTTTTTCTGTTGACTTGAACACCTGTTTGCTACCAGAAATCTCACATGAACGAGTCACATTCTCTTGCATGACTTTCAGAAGTGTGTTCTCTTGCCTTAAGTATTTTGGATCCTTTGATTCATTTATTTTTTTCTTTTTTTTTTCCCTTGAAGAGCAGAAAGATAAAAAGTTGGTAAATACAAAATGGAATTCCCCAGTTGTTTTTTGGTATTTGTCTATGAGGGAAAAACTCTTATTTTGTGTTCTAACTTAGATCTAACTCCATCTGAAGTTGTAAAAATCCGATTCAGCTAACTGCTTAAAAAACTGCTTGCAAAGTTGATTTTTACACAAGATCTGAAGCTAAGCCCTTTTTAAAAATTGATTACAATCCACTTTTTGTAGGTTTGATGGGAAAGAATACTGCTTTGTGTTTTGCTGTACTTCATTTCACTGAAGTTAGTGGTAAAAGTTTAGTTAAATTTAGAGTAGAACTGATCTCTTCCACACTGTTTGGAAGAAATTATTTTCTCATTTCTGAAGCCCCTTTAAAGTCCTCATTAATAAACCTCTGTGAGAAGGAATAGTCATGGAGTTAGATTTAGAAATTGATGAGTTGTGTGTAGTATTTCATTCATTTATCACATCTCTGACAAGTTTGAGATGCAGAGATTTGACACAAGAAGCTGCAAAGTGCATGACTTCTGCAGGAACATCATGTCTATTAATAATTGGAGAGCGTGTAGCATTCTTGGGGAAATAGGCAGTAAAAGTGATAGTTGATTAAATTAATTAGGGTTTGCAGTTACAGTTTGACTTCTGGCTGCCTGAACTCTATTCAGAGCCATTTTCATGCTTCTGTTTTGGTCATTCTTTATATGATGAATTGTATCACAGATCTGCTGATATTGTTTGACTTTTCAAAGTTTGACTCCATCAAAATATCTATTAAACAGCTGTCCTGCTCACACCTATGAGTACACTTAAATGGTTTGTGTCACCTCCATTCATTTTGTGATAGTCTTTTTTATGAACACGCTTTCTCTGCATTTCAAGTGGGAATAATTAAGAAAAGGTAGAAAGCGTTAAGCATTATTTAATAGATGTATTATCTACCTTTTAGTTTACAAATTTATGTTTTCATCTTTAAAGCTGTGTATGTGTGAATGCCTTGTGGAAGTAGCATTTTGGTTCCAGGTACACTGTTATATCCCAGGAAAGCTGCAAAGGGCCAATTAACATTACCATATTATTGTCTATATTATTTAATTGGTATCATGCTACCTGGCACAATATTGGCTTATGCCAACTAGCATTCTCTAAGACAGTTCATGAGACAGTTCAGAACATTACATGGACCACTCCCAACAGATAAAATGTATAAAGTCATACTATTTCAACCTTGAAGACAGTTTATCCACGTAGACATGAGTCATGTAGTTAAGGCTAAAAAAGGGCCAGGGAAGTGACTGTTTCTCTCTACTCTGTTCTGGTGCATTGTCACATCAATTACTATGTGCAGTTTTGAGCACCACAATATAAGAAGGACGACTCAAACAGCTGCCAGTGATTAAAGCTTCCTTTGCTTGTTTCAGTAGGATCATCTCTGAAGGTGGGCAGCTACCTTTATTCCTGACTAATACTTGCACAACTTTTCTGCTTAAGGAACAGTGACAAAGAAAATTTGTATTACAAAGAGCAGTGGTAGAATATGTTTGAAGTCTGAGCCATTAAGTTTTCAGTAATATTAATTGACATGTATTTGTACCCTCCACTGGTCTAGCGTTGTAACAGTATGTCCACAGTAGAGAGGGGAAATTTTAAAACAATGGAAAAGTAGCTGTTGTTTCCAGAACCTTCAGGATTAGTGTATCTCTTGAGCTTGTAAAGCCAGAACCTGCATGCATTTTCTTTTTACAGAGAATCAAATATGTAGGAGGCAGGATGCAAGGATGTAGTGTCAATCCGAGGTACTTTTCAATTAGAATATGTTAACTTGCTGCAAATTGTTGAAGACGACTGAGCATATCTATACCCAGATGGTCAGCTGTTTTTTCTTCCTGTATTTATATTCTTGTTTCTTAAAACAGCAAGTAACGTCCTAAGACTAATTTAAAAGGGATTCTTCATAATAGCTGGACAGGGTTGCAGAAAGGTCATTTTTCTCAGAAGTCTTAATGGATACTTCTTCAAAACTGCAGTGCAAATAGAGTTAGAGAGGTACAGAAAGTAAGAGAGAACAAGTTAGTGCCCATTACTGTCTGGTTTAAGAATAACAATAATATTCCTCTTTACTGGAGAGCTGAGTTTAAGGAGGGAGAGAGGACACTTCACTGAGAGAAAAAGACCTGAGTTAGTTATGTCAAGCTTTAAGCCCTGCATGCTCTGGCTGAACTTCAAATGTCCAGCATAGTTCAGTTCAGTATTTCTGTAACATATTGGGGGCTTAGAGAGGAAACTGGCAAAATGATTTTTCTGTTCGTTTGAAAAATACAGAAGAAATTAATCGTGCATGTGGCTGAGGAAAACTCTGAAGGAAATAGAGCAGGCTTTATAAATTCAGAGAGCTTAAATTCGTCTTCTTAAGTGAAGCCAGCCTTTACAACTGCTGTTCCTCTGGTGAAAACCATTAAAGTATTTAACAAGTTATAATGCTACAAATTGTTTAGTTTCAGTATTTGTCTAAACCTGGCTGAAATGAAGGTAGCATCATCGTCTTTGTTGAGTGAATACTCAGTCCATACAACAAATATAAATGTGTTCTACGCTTGCAATGACAATAGAACTTGTAGACGATTGTCTATTATTTGTCTATTATTATTGTCTATATAATTTGTCTAAGTGGATCTCTACTTACTCACTTTTTAAGACTATTTGCATTTATAGTCAATACCAGAAGAAGCTTTAATCCTATGCAAAATTCTGCAGTTTTATGGGAAATTCATCTTGTATCTTTGTGTTCATCTGGGACACACGTGCATTGGCAGAGATGAAAGTTCTTCCTTCATCCAGACTTAAAATTTAAGACTTCATGAGTCTGCCTGTAAAGGAGACACAGAAACATATGTTTTCTGTGGTTTTCTATTTCTTTGTTCCATGACAGAAAAAGTGTTTGAGCTCAGGTGTCTGCTCAATTTCAAACAATTGGTTACTACATGGAGAAGGGAGCTGTACTAATCCTTAGACCATCAAAATACCTAGGTCAGACCATTCCACTCATTAACAGTGGTGTCTGCACCTAAGAAGGCCATAGTTTTCAAAGAAAAAAAAAAAAATATTAAAGGAAAATTTAACCAGGATTCTTAGGCAAAATGACAGTGTGGCAGACTGTCATTTCTGATTATCTGAATTTTTACAGGTTACATTCAGGCTGGCATTGGAATGCTGTCTTCAGAGGAAGAAAAATATTTGCTGCTCTGTTGTATACTTGTCTTTTTCTTTCTTTGAGTGTGTTTTGTATTTAAGGTTTCTTTTTTAATACTTTAAGTACCATAAATGTTTCCAGTTTGACTAGGATAAATTGAATGAAACAACAGCATTGAATTGCCGTCAAACTGTTGAATTATCATCCAGTTTTCCTTTATCTTCCCACATTTATTGAACACCTACTGTTCCACTTTTTAATGTTTTCTTTTTCTGTTCCTTGTTACTTATCCCACTGCTTTGCTCACTCTTTGTTCATATGTGACAGAGATGGAAAGAAATAAAGGCTGCTTTTGAGATGAAAGTCCAAACTTCCTTTTCATGGGCTTTTGTTTACCTGTTTCTTACCAGTGTGAACACTGAGTGATCACAGCATGGTTGCCATTGTGGTGTGATGGCCGTTCTGCCTTTGTAGGGCACAGTTTCATACATTACGCTATCCAGAATTTGCAGAAACTGTTGTTGTTGTTCTTCGAGTCTTGTAGAGTTTTGAACATCATTCAATTCACTTCCTGAGCTAATCATGGCAGCTGGGAGCTTCTTTATAAGAAACAATAAGGAATTAATTTCAATCAACTCTTTATTAGAAAGAAGCAATAAAGAAAAAAGAGGAAAATGTAGGATCATAATTATTTTCTTGGTTCTTTGAAAACTGAGTTACAGAAAGGGTAACATACAATTTTAAGCAAAACAATGCTAAAAGTGACTCATGAGATTGTTATTTATTTTATTTTCAGGGTGGAGCAGAACATAATATTCCAGTGGTCATTTCTAAGATTTCCAAAGAACAAAGAGGTGAGTGTCGGATTAGTACAGTATGTTTTGATATGTTCTTTAAAGCAAGGTGTACTAAATCCCTAGATTCCTCAGCAAGTGATAAATAAATGCTACTGATTTCTCTCTGCATTACGTCATGATCTCTCTTTTCTTTGGAACTATTCTCTGTAAATGTAGGAAACCTATATTTGGAATAGTTTCTAAACACTGTCTTCAAATGATTTATTTTTAAAAGTTCTTGTAAATCATGATTTTTCAAGAGGAAAATAGGAGTAAAAGTATTTAATAACTTCAATGCAAAATTTAACAATTCTTTTATTTCTGAATGATTATTCCCAGAAATTAGTAGCATATTGAATGTTTGACCATTAAAATATGTGAAAACAAGGAGAGAGTGTCTTTTTATACTCAATAGCATGGTAGTACTGCGGGGTGAGTAGTGACAGAATCTTGATGATACCCTATCTTATTTCAACATTTGATGCTCTGCTATGTATGCTTTTGCAGCAACTGATACACAACAAAACATACTATGGAAGCTTTGACCATACATATTTTTAACAACCAATGTTCAGATTGTTGAAATGATATGGTATGTGCTACGGAGATGGGTTGTTCTGAGATAGCTCATGAAGTGCTCAATGATGAAAGATCAAGGTTGTGAATCAGTGGTTCTAGAGCGTATTTTTTATCGCTGGTATGTTTGTTTGTGTACATATGCGTAAGGTCAGAAACTTAAACTTGGAAGTATTTTGCTCCACCTGTAATACAGCAATTCTGGAATGCTGCTTCTCCACAACTAAAAAGCTCAACCATTTAAAAAAAAAAAAAAAAAATCTCTCACATTCACACTCATACTGTAGATAAAGAAAGGTACGCGGGAATCTTGAAATACTGAGAACAGAAAAACTGAAATACTGACCCTGAAACATAGTTGTGAAAGTTTTGTGTAGAGAGGCCACTGTGTAGCATAGAATGAGCCTATAAGGAAAGCAATAAGGTCAACCTTAAGAAGGGATTCCATTATTTTCTGTATAAATATACGTGTGTAATACATAATAACGTGGCATATATTGCCTGCACTAGCTATTAAAAAGCTATTAAGCACTGCAGGAAAAATAAGAAGCATAGACAAAAGTTTAATTGAGCACACAAGTGCACACTGTTTTCTTTTATTATTATTCTAATTTTTTCTTTTTGCTACAGTAGCTGTTACAGTATTTCTAACCTCAATACATAGTTGAGATATAAACTTCATTACTGCTTTCAATAAAAATACAGCTGATGTTTAGAACTAGTTGTGAGGAACATCTCTTCTGTAGAACAGGACTATGCAATTGTCATGCCATGTGCCTGTTCTAGGCATCTTGGAATACGTTGTTTAACCCAGAGCCTGTACCTCAGAGCTTTGGAGGCTCAGTTCTGCTTCCTACCAATTGGATTCCAGTTCTTTTTTCAGGCCACTAAACAAGAATGTGATAGTTCATGCTATTCTTACAAACGGTGTTGTGCATAGAGTACTTGAGTCATATGTACTGTGTTAGTACATGTAAGTCTCATGTCTGAAGAGGAATATTGCATATGCATTTCTTAAAAAAATATTAATAATTAACCTTCAATTATTTAAGAATCCATTGCTAAATCTAACCTAATAAGGCCAGTCCTTCAAACACATTGAGTACCTTAATTTATGTGAATATTGATGCCAGTCTTACAACTTGTGTAAAGAAGTGAAAATTAGTTGAATCATGTTAAGTTTCAGACTTTTCTAAATAGCAACTTCTGTCACATTTTTGAATGATATAGATAAATAATTCCACTTTCGGTTAGTATTCCTTAGTTCTCATGTTAGAGATTATGTATTTCTTTATAGACACTTAATCTTCATTGTATTTCTTCTGTATTTATGAAGTGTATTTGCATCTGATAGCTCTGTAACGTAACTCAATATTTAAAAAAAATGTAATTGTGGAATCAGATTTTGTAAATTCCCGTATGACTCTTAGGGTATCACTTTGTTTTAAAAATAGAATTCAGTTTTCGTGATGATTTTGTACAATACCCTGATTGTTTAACTCTTCAACAGAGAAAGTATTATCAGATGTAAGTGCACCATTGAGCCAATCAAAGACATAGGTAAAAATTTACAAGTTTAAAGTTGTCCTTCATAAGTAGCTGTGGAGTTTCTATGTTGTTTTTCTTCAGAGCTTCTAAGAAACAATCTCTCATAAGCAAAAAGGACCTAGTTCTGCAGTCATTCTCTGATCAGAAGAGTATGCCATACTTCACCATTATGTCCTAAAAGATGCTAGAGACTGACATTTTGGAGTTTTGTTACATGGAATGGATAGACTCTTTCATTGAAACACTGATAGTTGGAGGATTAAAAAAGAAGAATCCAAATAGCTATGTAGAAATTGTGTATTGTTTTTTTCGTTTGTTTTGTGTTTATTTTTTAAAAAATTATTATCAAAAAACGTTAAATGAAATGGGAATACAAGTACAAGAAATATGGGATGTTTTGTGCAAAATGAGTGAAAAATATGCTTTCTGTTTTCAGCTGAACTTTCAGGTTTACTGTTTATAGGAGATGCAATTCTACAGGTGAGTAAAATTGAAAGTTCTTTTATTTCCAATTTTCTAGAAAAGAGAAATGAAATCTATACTTATGAAATGTAGAGTAAGTCTTCTCTTTATCTTTTTAATAACAGATTAATGGAATTAATGTGAGAAAATGCAGGCATGAAGAAGTGGTGAGCTTTTCTGTTTTTTAGTCTATGTTTTGTCTTTTGTATTTACTGAGATGAAAGCAGTGCACTAGTATCAGTTGTATTATTGTTATTCCTAAAAAAGACGACTGTACCTTCTAGCATGGGAAAACCAGTTTTTTTTATAGACATAGTAATTACTGTCCTCATATAGACTTTTCTGTATTAAAGATGATTATTTTTTTGTGAGGATTTTAGCTGTATATATTCTAACTGTTCTTCTGGCTTATACCTGTCAAATATCAGCAGTGCTGCACCATTCTGTCTGTGAGAGGTCATGTTAATTTCAAAAGTTATGATTTGCACTATGTTGGAATTTATTTATTTATTTAAAACCTATTTAAACTCAAAACAAAGTTATTAATCTGGCTTCCATTCACTGGCTGTAATTTAAAAGAATGATCTCCTTCTTCATAAGGGTTTAAACTAACAGTATATGAGGGAGGTTCCTCCTAAAGAAGACATGTATTTGAGTAGGCTTTCCTAAAAATATGGTGTATTTTTGTTTTATCTAACTTCTTGATTAAGGACTTTGAGAAGTAGGAAACATTATACTTTAGAAACAATGCCACAAACAGATTGCCAAGAAATTATCTTTTATTTCTGTGTACGCCTGGAGAATTCATACCTGTAAAACTTATTTTGCCAATTCAAAAATGCTCTGTATTTAATGCTACATTCTGTTACATGAGAGATCATTAAATATATGTCATTCAGGTTTAGAAAGCACAAGCTGATGAAATTCTGATAAACAAATAACTGCAGGCTGAAAGGTTAAATTAAGTGCATTCTTCTACCTCTCAGAATGCATTTGTGCAGTTTTTGTGTTGGAAATTTGTGTTGCAAATCATTCATCATTCTTTAGAACCTTAATCTACCTTCTATATAAACAGGGTAACACACATATTTGCCTTAGTTTTAAGCTTTGGCTGTGCAACAGTGATCAGATTTTAATCTTCTATAAGATTACTGTAGTTGTTTGGTTTAATATGCTTTAATATGGTAATTTCTCAATGGGATTTTAATATGGTAAATTTCTCAACATGATGTTGAAATTTCAAGACATGAGAACAAGATATTAATAAAAGTGAATACTTGCATACACAAAGGCAAATTAAAAATGGAAAAGTTTATTCAAATCTGCCCTTTTGGGCAGATTCACAGAGTAGCAAGTACTGTGTTAAATTTTACTTTATACCTTTCTTGTCCCACGTAATGTGCTTCTCAAACTCCTTAGAGGTAATTCTCTCTGAATAATAATAACAAAAAGCAAATGTTATCTTACTAGTTATGAATGTGCCTTTGTGTATATACAAGTACTTTAAGTGTTCAAGAAGCAGGTGAATTTTAAATATTTTTTTGTTTTTATTTTTATAAATAATTCCTAAGAATTAAGGATTAATATTGGACAATAGTTAAGTAAGATATATGACATTTTATGAACTAAAATCTTATGAACTAAAATCTGCAGAAGAAGTGGTATAAAACAAACATAAAAGCAAAACTTTGATAATCTAATCTTTTTCAGAAACATTCACTTTCATGTGATATATATATATGTGGAGTAAATTTGTTGTAAAGCCTGATTATAATATTTGCTGTTATTGTAGTGATAGATCTGGTTATGCATTGTACATTTAAGTATGGTTTTAGGCATAGACCTGACGAAAGAGCAAGTACAGAAACCAGTCTGCCAGCAGGAGTTATAGGTGGATGTTGTCTGCAGCACACTCCTTGCGTTGAGCTAGTGCTCCTGTGCTTGTCTTTACCAAATACAGGATCCATAGGCCTAATTGTGAAGTAACAGAGAAAGTAGCAAGTGTGTAGAGCATAACTACTCACAGCAGGGAGTAGAACAGCTGTGGATACTTAATCTCCAATCCTTATCACATCTAGGTACTTTTAAAATGGCTATGCAGAGTCTGTGATCTCAGAGCTTTCTTTCATTCTGATTTTTTTTTTCCAAGTTTAACTAGTTAAGACCTAGCAGTTATCATATTATGTGAGAATATGTTCTTGTTTTGGGTTATCCTGATGTCTTAGAAAATACTTATTGTAAACCAGTAGGAAAGTTTTTCTAGTGTGTAAAGCTGAAGCTTCTTACAGGAAATTCAGTCTGGTATACATTATCTGCAGTTTGAATGCTATGAGTGTTCATTCTTGTTCTTTTCTAGGTCCAATACTTCTTGCTGTTTGTAGAAGTATCCTAAGCAAATGTCCTGTCTTAATAACTCTGTAATGAAATATTCTGCATCCAATGATATTACACCGATGATTAATCAGCCTTGATATTTCATTGTGCTATTTTTACTATACTACACAGGTCGAATTATTTTTCTGTTTGAATTTTAAAATTAAATAGTTCTATCAAACTAGGGGGCTGTCTTTCATAACAGGGAGAATCTTTGCCTGACATAGAATAAAGTTAGTTGATTTAACATTTGTGGATGCTTGTGTTGTCCTTTGTTGTCTTCCGTTAGTTATTAGACTGGGTAATAACAGCATTCAGTGTTGCAGAGATTGTTATCCCGCAAGCTCACTACAATCTGAAGCCTAAATGCGACAAATCAATAGGTAGATTAGGCTCTTATAAGAGTGGATATGTAAGCTTATTTGTTTTTTAGTGTACTTTACTGAAGGTGTCTGCTCAGTTTCTTTTCAAATTTTCTTAGCTTTAGGTGAATTTTGAGCTTAGTCTTCTATTTGTAGAAGGCGAGGATATTATTCGTTATCATGAAAGGATATTATGAGTTTCTGTCAAAGATTGAATGTCAGCTTGTTGTTCAGCTTGGGTTGTAAAGAATCCCATCTGAGTACAGCATAGCATTCCTTCACTCTTAGTACTCTCTCATGGTAAAATAAATACATGCTGTCTGTGATGAAATATCAGCATGGAAGGAGGTTAGGGGAATGATTTTCTTAAAAATCATCTCTCAACATCATACTGTCAGTTTGTCTCCAGAAGTATGGTCCTGAAGTTGAATTTGGAAGTAGGGAGTGCCTATTATATCTCTTGATTTAGATAAGTTTGTGGTCTTTCTACTCTTATGTATATATATAATATATTTTGCCATCTTTTTTTGTCTCTCCTTTACATTATATAAGACTTTTTATAAGCTGAAATTAGGAATAGCATGCATAGACAGGCATATAAATTTAGGCTTCTGTCTGATTAATTTGATTTGACAATGCATAATGTGTCAATCCGAACACCTCATTTTTTAAGGGCTCACTATAAGTATGATTATTCATGAGGCTAGAAACTAATATATTTGTAGCCTGGAAAATAATTTATGTCCTTGTATCTCCATATAACTCCAAGTTATTGTTCAAACATTAAAATGGATAGGCAGTCAACAGTATAATGCCGTTCTTGTAACACACAGACTTTTTGGTGGTTGTAGGACTAGCCACTATATCACTGACAATGAAGAAATGTTGAGAGAGAGGGCGATGCCCTCCATCTGCTGTATTTACTGCTTCTAGAACTGGTTTATAGGGCACCAAAGTATCTAAGGTCCATGGGGAGAAAAGAATTTTATTCAAATGAACACTGATATGTTTAAAATTATCTCTTTTTAACACGAATCCCAATTAGTACCAGCAGCTGTGGTTGCCTATCATTTGGATTTCTTTGGATCTCAACATTTGTTTTTCTCTTACAAAATAAAAATAAAATGAAATAAATATGAATATGAAATGGTTTGATATTTCTTATATTTGGGGCAAATTCCAGAAATGTTTATAATGGAAAAAGTCATTTGTATGTGCCAGCTATCGTGACTCAGATATGTTCCATGAAAAGCAATGTGATAATTCAATGTCCAGGAAAAGTTGATATTGATAGATGTGTAGTACTACTCTGTGTAGGTATCTAAACTTTGGTGGTTTTCATATACAGATACATATTCTGTATAGCACCATGTTACAATACAGAAATCTCACTCCATCTTGACTGATAATAAATTTTTTTTTGTGTGAAACTCAGAAAAGGCTTGAGTTTATTCAACAAATATGATGTTAAACATTTTAAATACATTAATCTGTATTGCATTTCTTTCTAAAATATTTTCATATCTTTTTCTCAAGATAGCTGTACATGTATTAGTTGTTTTAAGACTCCACATTTTAAAACTATTCTTCAATTCTAGTAATTTTTAATAGATGGGATGGAATACGCCAGCATGACTAATACTGAGTCTGTGTGATGAATATTGTTATTTACTTTTTATATAGCTATGATTCTCAAAGTCAAAATCTGATAGGGTTTAGTGGGGTGGAGTGAAAGATAGAATCAACAGTTATGGTGTGACATCTTTCAAATAGTTGCCCTTGTTTCCTCATTTGCCATGAATCTCTATTAATGCTGAAAGTGTGAGCTTCGAAGAAAGCAGACAATTGAACAGTGCTTTTAAAGTGTGCACCATCAGACACGTTTTGTTTCTGACCTTGTTGACATTGATACTTTACTGTAAATACTTGCTTTCTTTGCTTCCTTAGAGATAAAATAGGTGTATTTTGGGGTTTGTTGGCATGCTTGTGCTTTTCCTTCTAGAAGACTTTCTGGAAGATTCCATTGTTCAGAGCATCTTCCAGCTGCAGAGTTATATTTCATCTAGGTTTTGGTTCAGGGGCTCAGTTTTTTTTTTTTTTTCGCTCTGCTGCACATAGTTGTGATACTTTACAGTAACTGAAAAATAAGGAAGTGTTAGATGCTAAGTGTGTTAAATCTGTTTCTGGATAGTTTATATTTCATAACATATAGTCCACTTTGACTAGTTTTGAGTTTGTTTTACTTTGAATAACTGCAATAGTAGAATAGAATAGTATAGAGAGCATCAAGTGCCACCAAAAGGCAAAGGAAACAATAATACACAAAGCAGTCTGTGAGTTTAGAACATTTTAGTGTAGGAAAAAGAAACCTTCTACAGGCATAAATATTATTTTCTCGGATCACTTTAAAATGTTTTCATTATCTCATATGGACTAGAAAATATTGTTTAAGAGGCAACAGTATTTTCTTTAGAAGGGAACAACCATGTGGTGTAGACTGGTAGGAAATGTTCAAATCTAAAAGGCAACTTCTTTATTTCTTATGGCTTGACATTGGCCCAAGAGATCACACTGAAAAAAACAGAGCACGTACTATTTTAGCTAGCCAGAAGGAGTCACAAATAAAAGGTGTTCCTAAAAATGTGCAAGTATTTATGCAGGGGTTATCTAATACCTGTGTGTACTTTAAGGTCGTCACCTCCTCCTCCCCCCCCCCCCCCCTTTTTTTTTTCCTTCTCTACAATGGGTCTTTATCTTTTGACAGTTTGTTTGGTGGAGGAAGAAGAGGAAAGGAGAATGGACTCTATATATTTTTCATTAGTATCCAGTGTTGGACTGTTCCAGCCAGATATATGGAAGTTTCCAGATAGCCCACTCCTTACTTCTCAACCACTATATGGTACAGTATGTAACTGGTGTTTTGCTATCTGTTTGTTGGCACTGGGCCTATTTTCTAGTTTAATAACTTTTTTCTTAGCATTGCCCTGATAGTACTGGAGTCTTTCTACAAGTTCAATTTGGTACTACCTGTTTCCCATTAGCTGTTTTGCAAGGCAGTGCCTAGTAAAACTAGATTAGATCACAAGAAAAACTCCGGTGCAGATGAGATGTCAAAAGGAAGAAATTCTTCATTAAAATTTACAAAGGTTATCCTTTCTTCAGATTGCAGTGCAGAGACCTGCTGACATTGTTGCCTCAACTGTGCTGTTTTCACTTTCCTGAACAAAATGGGAAGTAGTCAGTGCTCAGACTGAAATGACATTACCGGGGTAATGACATGCATCTTTAAATTAAGTCTAGTAAATGTAGATAGCTCTCTGTTCTGCTTCACATGCCCTTGTCAAGCCAGTCCTGATTCAGAATATTTCAAAGGTTCTAATTATGCTGAACCATTAAAAGGAAAGTTCAAAGGAACAGTCTGCATTAAAAAGCCTCCCATATTTCAGTGTGTCAGTGTGCAGTAGTAAGTTCTAAGGGTTTCTCTGTTAGTCCTAAAATACTGAAATGACTTCTTTTGTTACAATATTCTGAATATAATGTATTTACATACTAAATGGATATACAGACATGTTTCACAAAATCTTTATGTGTCAGTCATCTTAAGGTTTTTTGGCATCTTGTATACAGTCATTTACATGAAGTTCTAATGCAAAACACATTCAACGTCTACTGTGCACTAATTCAGGTCATAATATAATATTTTTGAATTACTGATTGTGGAAAAAAGTTTGATGAGAACTAGCATTTGCTGTGAGGAATGACAAAACATTATTTTTAAACATTTTTCACCCTGAAAGATTACAAGATTTTGCAAGATACATAAAGCATCCTCCTATCAATCAGTAAATGAGGTTTTAGAGTAAAATGAATCACCTGCACAATAGTGACCACAAAAACAGTACAAAGACATTTAAAATTCTACTTTTACCAGTCCAACTACAGCTCTTAATGTCCAAGAAGTTATATAGGTCAAAATCTTCATATCTCATCAGGAAACTGCTATCTAAATGGAAAAGTGTGTGTTTTAAAATAATCTTTCTGTATAGTTGTTCTTCAGACAACAAAATTGAATCATAGAATCATAGAATGGTTCAGATTGGAAGGGACCTTAGAGATCATCTTGTTCCAGCCCCCCTGCCATGGGCAAGGACACCTCCCACTAGACCAGGCTGCCCAAAGACCCATTCAGCCTGGCTTTGAAGACTTCCAGGGAGGGGGCATCCACCACTTCTCTGGGCAACCTGTTCCAGTGTCTTACCACCCTCACAGTGAAGAATTTCCTCCTTATATCTAGTCTAAATCTACCCTCTTCCACTTTATAACCATTACCCCTTGTCCTGTCATTACCTATCCTTGTAAAAAGTCCTTCCCCAGCTTTCCTGTAGGGCCCTTCAGGTACTGGAAGGCTGCTATCAGGTCCCCCCGCAGCCTTCTCTTCTCCAGGCTGAAGAGTCCTAACTCTCTCAGCCTGTCCTCGTAGGGGAGGTGCTCCAGCCCTCTGATCATCCTCGTGGCCCTCCTCTGGACCCACTCCAACAGCTCCACATCCTTCTTGTGTTGGAGGCCCCAGAACTGGACACAAGACTCCAGGTGAGGTCTCACGAGAGCAGAGTAGAGGGGCAGAATCACCTCCCTCGACCTGCTGGCCACGCTTCTCTTGATGCAGCCCAGGATG